>JAHPZR010041610.1:0-16228 GCA_019787425.1 Platygyra sinensis | reverse complement strand
AATAGACCTTTCCGCATTCCAACAAAACAATGGCACCGAGTTGAGTTGGGGTGGACAAAAATACAGTAAATGTATGAAAATGTCCACCCGAAACCGTCCGCTCTGGTGCTATTGTTTTCGGTACGCACTCGAAGTGAGAAATGCGGGAAAGTCGATTCTATTTATTGCCATTTTACCCTTATTTATAACGCAAACTACTGGACATGCCCAGAAAAGTCTATGTTAATGATAAGGACACAAGACACTTGTCCTGTCTGGATTATGGGGCGCCGTTTGTAAAAAAAATGATTTAGGATAATTTTGACCATTTTTGTCTGGTTGTTCGTTATTCACTAAATATATTATATAGGTATAATAAGGTGACATTTGATATGACATCATACGGTCATTGATTGGCATTAGAAACAAATTCATTCATTCGATGCGTCGGAAGACGCTTTTTACAATAGCCGAGTCAGATTCAGTAGTTCAATGGCAGGTTGTCCCTTCTCCAACAGCCGTACCAAAACTCAAGCTTTAAGATCTTTACGTTTTCGATGGGCATCTCCAAGTGTTTTGGCCCGCTTATCTTGAAATCTAAGACCACACAAAAGGTCTTTTACCGTCTATTATGGATAATGCTGTTTTTAAATGTGCGTTCGAGGTGACGCGCTTTCCCCCAAATTTGCGAGATTGTGGAGTTCTCTGCATCGCTTCACATGCGAAGAATTCTCCACAACAACATGTACACCCGCGCCTTCAGCTGAAATTTTCGCGTGCAAACCGTTTCTCTGGGTTGTGTCGCACGTGACAAAAACGTCACTGGTTGTCAAGGGAACCGCGAGCGCATGCGTGATAGGAAATCGTTGGAAGCCGGCAGAGGTCTCTCCCTCTCGTTTCATTTGCCTCGTCGTGAGAGACCTCTGCTAGCAGGGAAGCAACAAAGCGATCTGTCTGAATTATGAGCAACTAACTGCAAGGGACCGCATACGATTAACATTGCCAACGTAGGATATACAAGAGATTATGCACCAGTCAAAGTAAACCCGACCCCCCCCCCCCCCACCTCGGGATATGTGGGGCTTAGTGGGGCTCTATCACCATATTGGCAGCTCTTTGAAACCCCAGTATGTAGGGGATTCGCGCGTTTTGTCGCTTTGTCCTGGAGGATGTGGGGTATTAGTCCGCAAGGACATATCTGGTGTAACATTTCGGCACATAGAGCGGACACAAGTGTTCACAGGTATTTGTGGAATCCGTTTTATTTGTATTCAAATCAATACATCGATTACTTTAGGGCATGGATTTAAGAAGGCAAACGCTTTGATATTGAGATGCCGATGAACTTCTGTTTCGCTGCTCCGTAAAGAAAACCTTTCTGAATGTTGCTGATACAACTTACGGAATGTTATGACTAACATTGTCCTTAAATAAACTGCTGAGATTTCCAACCCACCCGTTTTGGTCGAAAACCTCCCGTTTTGGAGAATATTTCCGGCCTCCCGTTTTCGCTGAATATTCTCCTGATCCTGGTTTTGTAACACTTCCTAGCCAGAGAAAGATGATGTTTTTTTTTGTTTATTAAGAGGCTGTCTCTCTAAAAACCGACCACTGATTTTACTTCGAAAATTCGATTTTTCTCATAAGCTGGGATTTTAAAGCCCTTACCTAGTTAATCACTAAAATGAGTTTTGTTTGATTAAAAATTGTAATTGAATTTTCCTAGGCTTAGTTAAAGTTCGGTCCGCTGGACTCAAGTTGCATGCCTGCCGAAACTGAAAAAATTGCACATATTGCCGTCGCTCTAAAAAAATTAATATTCGCTCAAAAGTCCCAATTCTTTTTTTAAACTATAGATATATCACAACAGTTTGTTTAGCCATGTTTGAATCATAATTCAATGTTGTTCCTTCAGCGGCTGAAAGCAGATTTTCTACCCGTTAAATCGAGTTTTGAACCAAACACGAAAATAGCGCTACTTTGAAGGCGCGTTTTAAAAATGTGGCACCTGTTTGAAACCGCTGAACTACATGCATAGAAAGTATAAATGACACTTAATTTAAAACAATAATAAAATTTGTCTGCCCACTAGGTTTTCAAAACTAATGACCGCTTAAAGTTCGGGAAATTTTGAAAATATTTTAGTGAGTAACTGCATACTCGCCTTCGTGAAGTGCTCCTATAAATTCACGCAACTCTCTTACCTGGCTTCGAGATTAAAGTTTTGGTCCTTTGTAGCAATCCTTGAATCCTAGGTAGTATTAAAACTGCCAGCTTTTCCTTCCAGCGGTAGGTTTGTATACAAGGTACATTTACACATTCCTGATCTGTGTCGAGCGTGACGGTCACATACTTCCGTGTTCTTTGTATTGCTGACCATTGTTTTCCTCGAAGTCGGTTTAATCATGTAGAGTCCTCTTAAAAGGTTTGTAGAAGCACTCTTTTGGACAACTCTCGGCACACATACAAGTATGAACAGTAAACGGTGATCAGGGGATCCACAGAAGGATTCATAAATGTCACGGCCATTTTGTGTTCACAACGGGTGTTTTCGTTCCCAATCTTCGCGTGAGTATCACAACCTGATTCCCGTGATACAGATTGGGAACTAATTTAGAGTGCCTTTCTTTAATAAAATCTGGGTCAAAACTTCATGGTCAATAAAAATCGGGAATCCGAAAGAATCCGAAAATGAATTTTGCGTTTCTTTACCAAACAGATCAATCGTATCTCTCGGATCATGGTGCGTCAAAAGAACCGAAGAATCCACTCCCGGAGTGAGGGTCGCACGGGGGTATTCTCGTGATGAGTGGTTGGCTGATATTTTCCGTGAAACGTGAATTTAGGAAATTATTCTTCGTGATTCGTGACTTGAAGTTTTTGCGTAAGCCGTGAGGACCTTGGAGTACAAACCGATACTCCTGATTTTACCACTCTGGTTAGAGTCGTCTGTCGAGGGTGACTTAGGTATGCGATTTGCAATATGGAGCCTTGACTAAGCCTTTCAGTAATTTGCTTTCTTCAAACACTCTTTCTAGATAGGTTATTATCAAGAGTATCTTACGTGCTTATTTTCGTGATTCGGTGAAAACGACATATTTATATTAGTGATCCGTGATCCTCAGTTTTTTCCGTTTGTTAACCGTGACAGAGACCCCGCTGTACTGCCCTCCAGAGTGGATACTTCTGTTCCTTTGACACACCATGATCCGAGAGATATAGGACTGATCTGTTTAGTAAAGAAACGCAAAATTCATTTTCGGATTCTTTCGGATCTTGGATTTTCTTAAAGAAAGGCACCCTAAATTAGTTCCCACTCTGTATCACGGGAATCAGGTTGTGATACTCACGCGAAGATTGGGAACGAAAACACCCGTTGTAAACACAAAATGGCCGTGACATTTATGAATCCTTCTGTGGATCCCCTGATCACCGTTTACTGTTCATACTTGTATGTGTGCCGAGAGTTGTCCAAAAGAGTGCTTCTACAAACCTTTTAAGAGGACTCTACATGATTAAACCGACTTCGAGGAAAACAATGGTCAGCAATACAAAGAACACGGAAGTATGTGACCGTCACGCTCGACACAGATCAGGAACGTGTAAATGTACCTTATATACAAACCTACTGCTGGAAGGAAAAGCTGGCAGTTTTAATACTACCTAGGATTCAAGGATTGCTACAAAGGACCAAAACTTTAATCTTGAAGCCAGGTAAGAGATTTACGTGAATTTATAGGAGCACTTCACGAAGGCGAGTATGCAGTTACTCAATGAAGTATTTTCAAAATTTCCCGAACTTTAAGCGGTCGTTAGTTTTGAAAACCTAGTGGGCAGACAAATTTTATTATTGTTTTGAATTAAGTGTCATTTATACTTTCTATTCATGTAGTTCAGCGGTTTCAAACAGGTGCCACATTTTTAAAACGCGCCTTCAAAGTAGCGCTATTTTCGTGTTTGGTTCAAAACTCGATTACACGGGTTTCGACAAACACTGACCCCCGGTCAAACTGACCCCCTACTGACCCCCTACTGACCCCCTTACTGACCCCCCTAACTGACCCCCTATAAAATCAATGGAAAATGAAAATTAAAAAAGTCCAGAACTATCAATGGAACCCTGTTCAAGTTCATCAATAAATTTAGCTTCACCTGAAACTTCCAAGATGGCGGTCGCGTTGAAGATTTCCGCCTCCCTTCTCATTTGACTGAAGGATATGCCACGGAAAATCGAGCACAGAATAAGTTGGAATATCAGCAAGCATGGTATTTGTATCCGCTAGAAAATTAAGCAATAAAAAATAGCAAGGAAATTTCTGGGAAAATTAACACGCACGCAACTAACCGCGAGCGACAACGCACATGATTACATCAACCGGAAGTTTATTTGGCATTGTAGTCCCAGGTCCCTCGCCTTCTCCATGCCACAAACTACGTTGGACATTACTTTAGTCATGGACAGTAAGATTAGTTGGAGTTACACGTACCTTGAGAATCCGTGGTCTTTTTCATGACTTCATTACCACCAAGGAGAAAGTAATCCACCGGCTTATCCGCAACAGCTGCTACAGTTCTTTTAAAAATGCGAGAACTAGTCGAGAGTCCTGGAACTACCTTATGAAATTCGTCTTCGGTTGGGATTTACGTGCGCGTGACGTGCGCGTTCGTGGCACGAGCAGTCCATCGCCATTTTTTCGCGAGACGTTCATTTGTCAGCGTTTCTCTTTGCTTCATTTCCCAATGCGTACAAAAGCAATATTGATGATGTTCAATCTATTCTGTGCTCAGTTTGCCGTCAACAAAACGTCCACTAAACAGTAAAAGGAGAACAAGAGTCGGAAATTTGCAATGCGTCCTCTATCTTGAAAGTTTCAGGTAGCTAAATTTATTGATGAACTTGAATCGGATCCCATTGATAGTTCTGGGTTTTTAATTTTCATTTTCCATTGATTTTATAGGGGGTCAGTAGGGGGGTCAGTAGGGGGGTCAGTAAAGGGGTCAGTAGGGGGTCAGTTGGGGGTTCAGTTTGACCGGGGTCCGTGTGTTTTGTCGAAACCCCGATTTAAACGGGTAGAAAATCTGCTTTCAGCCGTTGAAGGAACAACATATGAATTATGATTCAAACATGGGTAAACAAACTGCTCTGATATGTCTATAGTTTTAGAAAAGAATTGGGACTTTTGAGCGAATATTAATTTTTTTAGAGCGACGGCAATATGTGCAATTTTTCCAGTTTCGGCAGGCATGCAACTTGAGTCCAGCGGACCGAACTTTAACTAAGCCTAGGAAAATTCAATTACAATTTTTAATCAAACAAAACTCATTTTAGTGATTAACTAGGTAAGGGCTCTAAAATCCCAGCTTATGAGAAAAATCGAATTTTCGAAGTAAAATCAGTGGTCGGTTTTTAGAGAGACAGCCTCTTAAGTCTTTTTAGCTGGTGATTCCCTTGCCGTTTTTTAGCTGTTTCTGTGGTCTCTCAGACATTTTTTCCCTTTGGTATCCTAGCATAAAGGACTGAGGTAGTTTTGGATGTGGAAATGCACTGGATTGCCTCGACTTTGTGCAAGGTTAAAATGTGGCACCTGTTTGAAACCGCTGAACTACATGAAAGAAAGTTAAAGACACTTATCAAAACAATATAAAATTTGTCTGCACCACTAGCGTTTTCAAAACTAACGACCCGCTTAAAAGTTACGGGAAACTTTTGAAAATACTTCAGTGCAGTAACTGCATACTCGCCTTCGTGAACGTTGCTCCTATAAACTCACGTAAATACTCTACCTGGCTCAAGCATTCAAAGTTTTTGGTCCTTTGTCAGCAATCCTTGAGAATCCTAGGTAGTGCATTAAAAACTGCCAGACTTTTCCTTCCAGCGCCGGTAGGTTCTGTGTATACAAGGCTACATGAACACGTTCCTGATCGGTGTCGAGCGTGACGGTCACATACTTCCGTGCTTCTTTGTATGCCCTGAACCAATTGGCATTTCCTCCGAAGTTCGGCTTTAATCATGCAGAGATCACTCTTAAAAGGTTTGTAGACGCCACTACGTTTCTGGGGTGGGACAACTCTCGGCCACACATACACGTATGAACCGGTAAACGGAGATCAGGGGATCCACAGAAGGAGTTCTAAAATGTCACGGCCATTTTGCGTGGTACAAACGGGTGGTTTCGTCCCAATCTTCGCGTGAAGTATCCCAACCTGCTTCCCCCCGTGATTACAGGAGTGGGAATAAACTTAATTAGGGTGCCTTTCCTTAAGAAAATCCAAGATCCGAAAGAATCCGGAAAATGAATTTTGCGTTTCATTAGTAAACAGATTCAGTCCTATATCCTCACGGATCATTGCGTGTGTCAAAGGAACAGGACAGTATCCACTCTAGGAGGGGTAGCTAAGCCGGTGTACTACTGTCACGGTTAACAAGACGGCAGTAAAAAATAGAGGATCACGCGATCACTAATATAAATTATGTCCGTTTTTCACCGAATCACGGAAAATCAGCACGTAAGATACTCAGTGAATAAATAACCCTATCTCAGAAAGAGTTGTCTGAAGAAAGCAAAATTACTGAAAAGGCTCAGTCAAGGCTTCACATATTGCAAAGCGCATAACCGAAGTCACCACTCGGACAGACGACTCAACCATTACGACTCACATTAGAAGTAGGTAAAATCAGGAGTATCGGTTTGTACTCCAAGGTCCTCACGGCTTACGCAAAAAACTTCAAGTCACGAATCAAGAAGAATAATTTTCCTAAATGCACGTTTCACGGAAAATATCAGCCAACCATCATCACGAGATACCCCCGTGCGACCCTCACTCCGGGGTGGGAATTCTTCGGTTCTTTTGACGCACCATGATCGAGAGGATACAATTGATCTGTTTGGTAAAGAACCCGGCAAAATTCATTTCGGATTCTTGGAGTCCCGATGGTTATTGACCATGAAGTTTTTGACCCAGATTTATTAAAGAAAGGGCAGGCTCTAAATTAGTTTTCCCACCGTCTGTAGCACGGGAATCTCAGGCTTGTCGATACTCACCCGCGAAGAATTGGGCACTGAAAACACACCCGTTGTACGGAACGCCTAAAATGGCTCGTAGACATTTTGACTGAAAGCCTTCTGTGGATCCCCGGATCGACACGTTTTACTGTTTGCATGACTTGCAGTGTAGGTGCCGAGAGTTGTCCAAAAGAAGATGCGTCTGACAAAACCCTTTTCAGCAGAGGACGGTCATACATGAGTTAAACCGCACTATCGCGGAAAAACCAATGGTCAGCACATACCAAGAACACAGGAAGTATGTGCCCGTAGTCCGTCGAGAAGCAACGTCTCTGGGGGGCCAACAGATCCCGAGATCACGGAATGTGAACATGTCCCTTGTGATCCGAACCTACCGACGTGGCTATGACGGACACAGCTGTGGCAGATTTAATGCTACCCAAGATAGGGATTCACGCAGATTGCTACAACAACGGGACCAAACCCTGTTCCAATCTCGCCGCCGCGAGTACGAGAGTTGCCGTGACATTATCAGTCGTAGCACTTCACGAAAGGCAGAGGCTATGCAGTTACTACACGTCCAGAACTTTTCACAACAATTCCCGACCCTTAACAACGCGGCACTCGGTCCAGTTTTGAAAAACCTAAGTGGGCAGCCGACGATTTTGTTATTGTTTTTAAGGCATCTAAGGTGTCATTTATAACTATTCTCTGCATGTACGTTCCGCGGGTCTCAAACAGGTGCCAACATTTTTTCTACAAACCGCGCCTTCCAAAGTAGCGCCGTATTTTCGCTGTTTGGGTTCAAGAACATCGATTTAAACGGGTAGAAAAAATGCTGCTTCCGCCAGCTGAGAAGGAACAACGATTGAATTAATTGATTCAAAACATGGCTAAAACCAACTGTTTGAATTATATAGCTATAGTTGTTAAAAAAAGACATTGGGAGCTTTTGCAGCGAAGATTAATCGATTTTTTAGAGCGTACGGCCAATTATGTGCAAGTTTTTCCAGTGATTCGGCAGGCATGCAACTGAGATCCAGCGGACCGGAAACTTTAACTAAGGCCTAGGAACAAGTCAATTACAATTTTTAATCAACGACAAACTCATTTATAAGTGATTAACTAGGTAAGGGCTTCTAAAAAATCGCCTGGAGCTCATGAGAAAAATCGAGTATTTCACGAAGGTAAAATCACGTGGATCGGATTTTATAGATAGAGACAGCCTCTTTAATAACCAAAAAAAAAACATCATTCTTTCTCTGCGCTAGGACGTGTTCAAAACAGGATCAGGAGAATATTTAAGCGGGAAAACGGATGGCCGGAAATATTCTCCAAAAACGGTAGGGATTTTCGACCAGAAACGGGGGTTGAATCTCACAGCAGTTTATTTTAAGTGACAAGTTTAGTCATAAACATCCGTATAGTGTATCAGCAAACATTCAGGAAAGGTTTTCTTACGGAGAGCGGAAACAGAAAGTTCATGCGGCATCTCAATATCATATAGCGTTTTCCTTCTTAAACCATGCATCTAAAGTTAATCGAGTATTGATTTGAATAACAAAGTTTTACAAAACGGATTCCACAAAAGACCTGTGAACATGTGTCGCTGTAATGTGCCGAAATGTACCCAGCTAGTTCCTTGCGGACTAATACCCACATTACTCAGGACAACACGCCGTACCCCCAAAACGCGCGAATCCCCTTACATACTGGGGTTTCAAAGAGCGCCCACTATGGTGATAGAGCCCCACTAAGCCCCCATATCCCGACGGTGGGGGGGGGGGGGGGGCACGGGGTTACTGTTGATGGTGCGATGATCCTTGTACTACGTGGCACAATGTTAATCGTATGCTGGTCCCTGCAGTTAGTTGCTCATAATTCAGGACAGATCGCTAGTGTTGCTTCCCTGCTAGCAGGGGTTCCTCACGACGGAGGCAAAATAAACGAGAGGGGGATAGACCTCTGCCGGCTTCATACGGTTTCCTATCCACGCATGCGCTCGCGTTTACTGACAACAGTGACGTTTTTGTCACGTGTGACACAACCAGGAGAAACGGTTTGCCGCCCCTCCCCCCTCCGAAGAGTTTCAGTCTGAAGGGCGGGTGTCCATGTGTTGTGGAGATTCGTTCGCATGTGAAGCGATGCCAGAGAACTCCACAATCTCGCAATTTGCGGGGAAAGCGGTCACCTTCGAACGCACATTTAAAACAGAGCATTATCCATAATAGACGGTAAAAAGACCTTTTGTGTGGTGTTAGATTTGCAAGGATAAGCGGGCAAGACACTTGGAGATCCCTCGAAAACAAAGATCTTAAAGATGAGTTTGTCGGCTGTTGGGAAGACACCTGCCATTGAACTAGAATCGACTCGGCTTGGTAAAAAGCGCTTTTTGTATTCGTCAATTCTGAGTAAATGCACTTTGTTAATTCCACTCGAATGACGTATGATTCATATCAAGCAATGTATTCACCCTATATTATATTCAGGAATGATGCGAAAATATATATTGGCATAATTTAAAGCCTATCATCTTTTTTTACAAGTCGCCCCTAATCAACGGACAAGTTTGTGTCTTACATAAATAATTTCTGCGCATGCCCCCATGTACAGTTATAACTAAGTGAAAATGGATATAAATAGACTATTTCCGCTCATTCAGTTGCGTACGAACAATAGCACCAGAGCGAGTTCGGGTCGGACATGTTTCAAAGAGCACTGTATTTTTTTCCACCCCACCTCAACTCGTGCATTGTTTGTTGGAATGCTGGGGATTAAGGGTCTATTCGGGTCTTAATAATAAATTTATCAACGGCGCACAAACACCTCTTTCGCCTCTTTGGACGACCTTTGCATAGTCTCATAGTTTACTAACATACATAAGCTTGCTTTTAAATACGCAGTCTGTGTTCATTAGCATTGAGCATTTCATCTTTGTCTTTTACATGCTTGTCTTATTGCGAAATAATATAGGACTGCGTGAGTAGCCTCGTTTCATGTCGCCGTAGTCTATGCACCTACTGTGAGGAGTCCAGTCCGTGTTGTTCTTGCTTTCTCGCGCGTTGCTTTGCATATGGAACACACGGATTTTTAGTCACATATAAGACAAGCTGAAAGACATAAAGATTTGAAATGAAACAATGATGAAACACAGAAGGCGTAATGTACAAGCCACAAAGCTTACTGTTGTGTTAGTAACTTGTGCAAAGGACTAGCACAAGGTAGTACAAGAGGCGAAGAGGTTGTATTGTGCACGTCCGTTTGTAAATTGTTATTATTAAGACCGACATAGACCTTTCCCGCAGTGTCGAACAAACAATGGGCACAGAGTTGAGGTGGGTTGACAAAAATACAGTAAATGTATGAAAATGTCCACCGCGAACCTCGTCTGGTTGCTATTGTTGTAAGTCTCACACGTGAAGTGGATATGGCGGGGAATAGGTCTATTTTATGCCTATTTCCCTTATTTATTAACTAAATCTGGACATGCCAGAAAATTTATTTATGATAAGACCAAGACTTGTCGTTGATTATGGGGCGCAGTTTGTAAAAAAATGATTTAGCATAATTTTGCCATTTTTTTCGTTATTCACACTAAATATTATATAGAAAGAAGGTGCTTGATATGATATCAACGTTCATTGATTGGATTAACAATTGAGCGTTCGATGCGTCGGAAGGCGCTTTTTACAAAGCCGAGTCGATTCTAGTTCAATGGCAGTGTCTTCTCCAACAGCGACAAAGAACCCATCCAATAAAATAACTAATCTGTAGAGATCATTGTTTTCGGAGGGATCTCCAAGTGTTTTTGCCACGCTTATCTTGAAATCTAAACCACACAAAAGTCTTTTTACCGTCTATTATGGATAATGCTGTGTTTTTAAATGTGCGTTCGAGTGGACGCGCTTTCCCCAAAATTGGCCGAGATGTGGGAGTTCTCTTGCATAGCTTCTACATTGCGAAGAAGATTTCCACAACATGTACACCAGCGCCTTCAGCGGAAATTTTCGCGTGCAAACCGTTTCTCTGGGTTGTGTTCGCACGTGACAAAAACGTCACTGGTTGTCAAGGAAAAGCGAGCGCATGCGTGATAGGAAACTCGTTGAAGCCAGGCAGAGGTCATCTCCCTCTCGTTTTATATGGATGTGGTATCTCGTTGCGTGTGAGAGACCTCTGCTAGAGGGAAGCAACAAAGCGATCTGTCTGAATTATGAGCAAACTAAACTGCAAGGTACCGCATAAGATTAACTATTGCCAACGTTTAGGGATAGACAAGAGATATGCACAGGCAAAGTAAACCCCGACCCCCCCCCCCCCCCCCCACCTCGGGATATGGGGCTTTAGTGGGGCTCTAATCACCATATTGGCTGCTGTCTTGAAACCCAGTATGTAGGGATTCGCGCGTTTTGTCGCTTTTGCCTGAGGAAGGTGGGTAGTAGTCCGCAAGGACATCTGGGTACCATTTCGGCACAGTTAGAGCGGACACCAAGTGCTTTCACAGGTATTTGTGGGAATCCGTTTTATTGTTATTCAAATATCAAATACATCGATTACTTTAGGGCATGGATTTAAGAAGGCAAAAAGCTTTGATATTGAGATGCCGATGAACTTTCTGTTCGCTGCTCCGTAAAGAAAACCTTTCTGAATGTTGCTGAGACTAACTTTGAGAGAGGGAATGTTAGGACTAAAATTGTCCTTAAATATAAACTGCTGAGATTCCAAACCCACCCGGTGCGTCGAAAACCTCCGTTTTTGGAGAATATTTCCGTGCCTCCCGTTTTCGATTAATATCTCCTGATGCTGGTTTTGTAAACACTTCTAGCAGAGAAAGATGATGTTTTTTGTGATATTAAGAGGCTGTTCTCCTAAAAACCGACCACGATTTTACTTCGAAAATTCGATTTATTACCTATAAGCTGCGTGATTTTAGAGCCCTATACCTAGCGTAATCACGTAAAATGCAGTTTTGCTTTGATTAAAATTGTAATTGCAATTTTCCTAGCGCCCTCTAGTTGAAGTCTCGCGATCCGACCTAGGACTTCCAAGATTGCATTGCCTGCCGAAACTGAATAAAATATGGCACATATTATTTTTTTTTTTGGGTGGGGTGGGGGGGGGGGGGGGGGCCGCCCGTCGCCTTCTTAAAAAATATTAATATTACGCTCAAAAGTACCCAATTCTATTTCTCTTCTTTCTTTTTCCCTCTTTCTTGTTTTAAACTCATAGACTATCATTCAAACAGAGTTAGTTTCATAGCCATGTGTTGCAATCAATAATTCACAATGTTAGTTCCTTCATGCGGCTGAACAAGCCTGAGATTGTGCTACCGCGCCCTTTAAATCGTGAGTTTTGAACACAAATCACGAGAAATAAGCGCTACTTTGATAGGCCCGCCCGTTTTACAAATGTGTGGCACCCCCATGCTTATGAAACCGCCTACCCCTAAGAACCTACCTATAGCATAGAATAGTGCAGTAAATGGACACTTAAAATTAAAACACTTAATAAAATTTACGTCTGCCACAACGTAAGCCGTTTTCAAAAGCTAATAGCACCGCTTAATAGCCTGACCGGGAAATTTTTGAAAAATATTGTAAAGTGAGCTAACTGCCTATACTCGCCTTGCGTGCAAGTAAGCCCTTACTAAATTCACGCCGCTAACTTCTCTATACCCTGGCTTCGAGATATTAAAGTTTCTAGGATAACCCTTTGTAGCCCAATCCTTGCAATCCTCAGGTAAAATTGCTATTAAAACTGCCAGCTTTATCATCTCACGAGCGGTCAGGTTGGATAATTACAAGGTACATTTACAAAAACATTACCTGCATCCATGCCTGTCGATGCGTGACGGCTCAACATACTTTCCTGTGCATTCGTACCTTTGATAATAGCTGACCATACTGTTTCCTCGCAAGTGTCCGAGTTTAAATCATGGAGAGTGTCCTCTATCAAAAGAGTATGTAAAAGACAACGCACGTCATCCATATTGCGACCAAACATCTCGGCCGCACAATACAAGTGTATGAACAGTAAACGGTGATCAGAGGGATCCACAGAAGGATTCATAAATGCATCACGGCCATTTTGTGTTTACAAACGGGTTATTTTCGTTCCCAATCTTCGCTGAGGCCCAAGTATCACCAACCTGATTCCCGTGATGATACAGATTGCGGAACTAATTTATGAGTGCCTTTTCTTATAATAAAATCTGGGTACAAAACTCTCTTATTGGTCAATAAAATCCGGAAGAATCCGAAAGAATCCGAAAATGAATTTTGCGTTCTTTACCAAACAGATCAATCGCCTATACTTCGTGGATCATGGTGCGTCAAAAGAAACGAAGAATCCACTCCCGGACTGTGAGCGGTTCGCACGGGCGTATTCTCGTGATGATCGTGGTTGGCCTGATATTTTCGTGAAACGTGGAATTTAGGAAATATTCTTCGTAGATTCGTGACTTGAAGTTTTGCGTATTAGCCGTGAGCGACCTTGAGTAGCACAAACCGATATCTGCATTTTACCACTCTGGTTTAGAGTCGTCTGTCGAGAGGTGACTTAGGTATGCAATTTGCAATATGGAGCCTTGACTAAGCCTTTCAGTAATGTTGCCTTTCTTCAAACACTCTTTCTAGATAGGTTATTATCCAAGAGTGTATCTTAAGATGCCTTATTTACGTGATTCGCGTAAACGACATATTTATATTAGTGATTTGCCGTGATCCTCAGTATTTTATCCGTCTCTTGTATAAACCGTGACAGAGACCCCGCTGCTATACTGCCCTCCCAGAGTGGATACTTCTGCTTCCTTGGACACACCATGATCCGAGGAGATATAGGACTGATCTGTTTAGTAAAGAGAAACGCAAAATTCATTTCGCGATTCTTTCGGATCTTGGATTTTCTTAAGAAAGGCACCCTAAATTAAGTTCCCACTCTGTATCACGAGGAATCAGAGTTGTGATACTCACTGCGAAGATTGGGAACCGAAAACACCCCGTTAGTAAACACAAAAATGGCCGTGACATTTATGAATCCTTCTGTGGGATCCCCTGATCACCGTTTACTGTATCATTACTTAGTATGTGTGCCGAGAGTGATCCCCAAGTAAAGAGTGACTTCTACAAACCTTTTAAGAGGACTCTACATGATTAAACGACTTCGAGGAAAACAATGGTCAGCAATACAAAGAACACGGAAGTATGTGACCGTCACGCTCGACACAGATCAGGAATGTGTAAATGCTACCTTATATACAAACCTACTGCTTGGAAGGAAAAGCTGGCAGTTTTAATTACTACCTAGCGATTCAAGCGATTGCTACAAAGGACCAAAACTTTAATCTTGCAAGCCAGGTAAGAGATTTACGTGAATTTATAGGAGCCATCATCACGAAGGCGAGTATGCAGTTACTCAATGAAGTATTTCTCAAAATTCCCCCGAGCTTTTAAGCGGTCGTTAGTTTTGAAAACCTAACAGCTGAGGCAGACTACAATTTTCTATTATTAGTTTGAATTGAAGGAGTACAATACCTTTAATATCTGTCTGATGCATGATCGTTCAGCGGTTTTCAAAACAGGGTGCCACATTTTTAAAAACCGATTGCACAAAAGTCGAGGCAATCCATGCATTTTTCACATCCAAAACTACCTCAGTCTTATGGCTAGGATTACCAAAGGGAAAAATGTCTGAGAAACCAAAGAATACAGCTAAAAACACGGCAAGGAATCAGCAGCATAAAAAGCTACTTAAGAGGCTGTCTCTCTAACAACCGACCACTGATTTTACGGTCGTAAAAATCCGCGATTTTGCTCATAAGCAGGATTTTTAGAGCCCTTACCCTCGTAATCACTAAAAATGAGTTTTGTTTGATGATTAAAATTGTAATTGGGAATTTCCTAGGCTCGAGTTAAAGTTCGGTCGCGCTTGAGCCCAAAGTTGCTATGCCATGCCGAAACACTGGAAAAACTTGCACATATTGACGCCGTCGCTCCCCCTACAAATAAAATTAAATATGACTGCTCAAAAGTCCACAATTCTTTTTCTAAACTATACAGACATATCAGCGCAGTTTTGTTGTACCCATGGTTGAAATCCATAATCTTATGACTGTTGTTCCTTCAACGGCTGAAAGCAGATTTTCTTCAACTCCGATTACATCGGGGTTTCGACGATTAATCACAAATGACCCCGGTCGAAGCTGACCCCCAGCTGACATCCCCGCCTTGACCCGCTTTCCTGACGCCCGCCTACTCTGACCCCCCCTACGAGACCCCCTATAAAAGCAATGGAAAAAGAAGCATTAAAAAAACTCCAGAACCTATCCAATTGGGATCCGATGCAAGTTTCATCAATGAATTTAGCTTCACTGAAACTTTCAAGATAGAGGACGCATTGCAAATGTTTCCGACTCTTGTTCTTCTTTTCCTGTTTAGTGGGACCGTTTTGTGACGGGTCAAACGGAGCACAGAATAAGAATTGAACATCATCAAAATCTGCTTTTGTACGCATTGGGAAATGAAAGCAAAGAGAAACGCTGACAAATATGAACAGTCTCGCGAAAATAATGGCGGAATGGACTGACTCGTTGCCACGAACGCCGCCACTCACGGCGCACGGTAAATCCCCAACGGAAGACGCAATTTCATAAGAGAGTTCCAGGACTCTCGCCTAGTTCTCGCGATTTTTAAAAGAACTGTAGCAGCTGTTGCGGATAAGCCGTGTGGATTACTTTCCCCTTCCTTGTGTGTGTATGAAGTCATGAAAAAGACCACGGATTGTCTCAAGGTACGTGTAACACCAACTAATCTTACCTCCGGTCCATGACTAAAAGTAAGGTCCAAACGTAGTTTGTGCCATGGAGAGAGGCGAGGGACTGTGGGACTACAATGCCAGTAATAAACTTCCGGTTGATGTAATCATGTGTGCGTTGTCGCTTCGCGGTTAGTTGCGTGCGTGGTTAATTTTCCAGAATTTTCCTTGCTAATTTTATTGACGTAAATTTTCTAGTCGGATACAAATACCATTGCTGCTGATATTCCAACTTATTCTGTGTTCTATTTTCCGTGACAGATCCTTCAGTCAAATGAGAAGGGAGTCGGAAATCTTCAACGCGACCGCCATCTTGAAAGTTTCAGGCAAGCTAAATTTATTTATGAACTCGAATATCGGGTCGCATTGGTAGTTCTGGGCTTTTTTAATTTCATTTCCCATTGATTTTATAGGGGGTCAGTAGGGGGGTCAGTAGG
>JAHPZR010041606.1:0-10000 GCA_019787425.1 Platygyra sinensis | reverse complement strand
TATTTGTGGCCCTCGTAGCATCATTTGCACCCTCGCTCCGCTCGGGCGCAAATGATGCTACTCGGGCCACAAATAAACAATATGCCCTCCAAAAGTCTAGTTATTGTCCTATTAATCAACTGAATTTCTACTTGACGAAGGTTTATTTGGAATCAAAAGTTTCATATGGCACACTCAAAGTTGTTCTGATCAGCAGTCATCGCTCATAATGTAAAGAAGAACTTCGGTCTCTTTTGTTGAGAAATGGAAGTCCCTCAATAGGCCACGTGCGATATGTCAATACCAAAACATGACGCTGAGGACTTCGAGGTCAAAATTGAAATTTTTTTGAGATTCCTTTGTCTCTCAATTCTCTAAAGAGACTTGGATAAAAAGAAAACAATCCCAAATACAGAAGTTTGTCATGAAAGGCCTCGGAGCCATGTTCAACGAGTCTTAATCTCTGAACAAAATACCAATACAAAATAAATATGTGGTAGTTCTAATTAAAAACCTGTTATTTTTCTAATCTCAGTGAAGTCTGTACAGACTACTGTAACCACCTTGCCAAAGCCAACAACTAGAGGTACGTAACAGGTTTTCTTTTTGTGTTCATTATTTGTGGGAGGCAGCGTGGGAGAGTGGATAGAGCGCCGGATTTGAAATCCGTAGGTCGCGGGTTCATATCCCGTTCTGATCGTTAGCTGATGTTGTTCTCTTTAGCTCCGAGTTTTAATTTCTTGTCTACACTTGTAAACAGCCAACTGGATTTCCTCCCGCCATCTGGGATTCTCAACCTAGAGAGAGAAAATTGTAAGCTTGTTTTGTTTAGCCAAGAAACAATGGAAATCAGTGGGAGACAATCCGACTAGAGTTGTGTTCAACCGCTCGGTTAAATTTTTCCTCTTTTTTATTATCACATAATTTTCTCTCGTACAATGTGGAATAAATAAGCACTTGCCAATGACTCTCATCCACGGGCTTGTGGAATTCTGTAAGCCATAGAAAAATTTATTCGTGCACATTTAGTCCAAATAGGGTTTTCCGATTCAGCGGAAGTTCGCGGAAGTTCGAGCCATTGTGAAAGCTTTTCCGTGAAACTTACGCTAAATCGGAAAACCCTAATAGCACAAGAAAAATCATGCGACTACATTTTTGTTAACCTCACATTTTGTGCTCAGGAATACAACTTTCAACTTTGTGTCCATTCTCGTAAGTTCCTATCAGTGACCACAATTACGAAACCTGAATTACGCTCTCAAAAAAAAACTCAATTCAATTCAATTTATTTCCTCTTGATGTAGTTACTTTAAATTACAAACATTTGTAGTTGCTGATGATGTTGCTATTGTATTAATTAAAAGTGCATGAGCATGGTGGCCAAATAAACCATTCGGTTTCCTAGTTGGCCCTACAGTTTCTTAGTTGTAATTGAAACTCCCTTGAGCGACACCGACTTCTTTAGCAATTTTTTGTTAGAAATAAAGAAAGCAAAATATTGTTGTGGCTACATCTAAACGTTTTGGCTTTAACATTACCAGAAATCGCGGACATTTCGAGCCCGCTAAAAATTGTCAGCGGTATATCATGTTACACTCTAGAACAATGGAATCCAATATGGCGGCGCTTATCGCTCTGTCCGAAAGGAAGCGTGTTTCTTACGATGTGCTTCACAGGTTAAGCACTGTTGATATATTGTATGCCGAGAATAGGAAAAAAGAAAAGATCGCACGTTAAATATATGGATTTTATGTTTCTGTTTTTTCCAAGCAGACAGAACATAGACATTTCTACTTTGTTTTGATAGCCAAACTTCGATTTTCCCGCGTGAATTTATGATAAAACCAAGCCTGTATTATTGATTGGGGGGGTCTGGAACCCAATTTCTATCTCGACAAGCTTTTTAAACAACAACCAAAATGGCGACTGGAGAGAAATTTCAATAGAGTGTTTCAATCCCTTCTTCTACCGAACTGGAGCACTTGACCATGGCGTACGGAGATGGGAAAATAAGAGATTTAAGAGTGAAGTTGGAACAACTTTGCAGATCAATATTCATAGTTTTTTTCTGTGGATCTGAATACATCAAACATCGATGAGTCTATATCGAGTCGCGCAAGTTGAATTCGTTGACCGGTGCAGCCCGAAATCTACGAGTGTTTGCCATGACTTCAGCAGGATTTTAAGGAAAGGTATGGGGAAATGGATCGTTAATAGACGACGGAAGACATCTTCTTGGGAAGTAAGTAAATCTTATTGTATTTGGAGTTTTTCTGTGAAATGGGTAGCTCGTACTGCACTTATCATAATTCGAGTCGCGCAGTGAAGACCCATGAGCTCATAGCTGCTATATTTGCAAAATTTTTCCTTTCTCCATACATTTCCTTACACGAATTTAACACCATTTTGACCGTATTGCGCATGCTTGGCTGCCATCTTGTCCCAGATTTCTGGCAATGATGTCATATGGGAGCACCCACGTCATGTTCAAGGGGCCTTGTTGTACTACTATCTACATGAACATCTAAATCTCTTTGCATTGATTAGACTGGTCAACATACTTGCATGTTGGACACGTTCAACACTTAAACATATTTTGCTTGTGCAAGATTATTAGCACCATGGCTGAAGTGGGCAGCACTGTTTGATTCAAGTCGGAACAGGTGGTAGCCTTATTTCAGTGGTTAGACATTTGAGGCTACCATCTTTGCAGACGTTACGTTTCACACTTTATATATCATCTCTTTACCTGGTGATTGAATTATTTAGTTTCTATTCAAGTTGTAGAAAGCACCATTTCCGCCAGGGCAACCATAGATAAGAGCTGTGATGAACGCTTAGACGTCGAGAAACGATTTCCCAGTCTGGTAAGTTGTTTTATTATTCATGTCCGGCGCAGACCATTTGACGTGTGCTACACCCTCTTTTTAAATTCTTTGGAGCATTCAGTTGTTTCGGTTAATTCATTTTACAAAGGAAAAAAACACATACAAGAACCACCAATATTAACAGCGACACCTAAGAAGCAATTTGAACAAATGCCTCGCAATCACAGGCTGAGAAAGCTCGCGAATCCTGTATCATGTGCATAATTTGTAGTGTACTTACGTTATGTGAGCATTTCTATCTGATATTGTGATAGTTCATTTTTCATCCATCATCAAATATTGATGACTGGAATGTTTCAAAATCTGTCTTTGTAAGCCCTGTTTTGCCTGAGTACAAAGTTCCTGCACCCATTTGAAAATATTACTACTTAAACAATATAATGCTAGTGTACACAAACTAGCTGGAGTAGAAGTCAATTTTGGAGCTGTTCTGACATTTCTGATGATTTTGCGAGATGCAGGAGGAGGAGTGATTGACACGTGGCTTTACATGCCATGTACAACTGATTAATATTAAAAAAGTTTGTTACTGTATATTGTGGTTCATATATACGTAATGCTTTACCAAGCTTAGTTATTCTTTGTCATTTTATCAGTACATATCACTGTGGGGCCGGCAGGAAGGTCTTGAAAATGCTGTTGGAAGCCTGCGGCCTCAGGCAGCATTTTCAAGCCCGAGGTCACAGTTTTTCACTATACGGATCGGGTAAGCGGGCCAATAACATTTTTATCTTTTCTTTTCCTGCGATAAGTATAGGAAATCGTATAACAGCGAGTGCATTTCGTGATATATGGGCACGAGTGATGTTTTTTAAGTTCTCAAAATTGTGCATCAATCAATTCCAGCGGTGCCCATCCCCCCCCCCCCCCCCCCGGGCAACCGTGGGGCATTTGCTCACGTTGTCAGTCGCGGGGTGGGGCATTAGAAAATTTTATCGCGGCCCGGGGGCTGGGCATTAGCATACCCCGGGGCGACTCCCGGGTATTTGACACACGTGTTTTCGAAAGATGGATGAGTTTATCAGGAAGGACGAGGCCTTTGTCAAAGACTGGCTTGTCCGTCAGGGACTAGAAAAACCTGTCGATGTTTTTAAAGGTATGTTTTCTCAATTTTAGATATTTCTTCATTACTTGTAAGCATATGAATATAAGCGACAAGGTGAACTATATTTTGTTTATCACAAAACAATCACTGACGTGAACACTGCGTGAACGACTATTTCGCTTTTCGCATTCAAAACTAGCCTAACAATTTTTAAATTCATGAAAGTGGAATTAAAATATTGAAGGTTTGCGAATTCCAATGATGCGATCTTCAACACAGATCTTGCGAGCTTAAAATGCGATGCATCATCATTTAAAATGTCTTGATTCTTTACAGCGAGAAGGTGAAAAACAAAAATATAACAAAAAATTATAAAAATTTGGTTTAAAACAAAATATAAAGGAATAAATATAATCAGAATAAAATAGCACGTACTGTTACCCTTGAAGTCTTTAATACCATTGCATTAAAATACTGAACAGTATTGACCGTTGTATTCACTGGTTAACAAAAAAACTGCAGAAGTCTTGGAAGGCGACGATCCCGGGGGCGGGGCATTTGCCCTCTTTCTTCATCCCCACCCCGGGGCATTTAGACAGCTTATGTGTCCCCACCCCGGGGAATTTGCCCAATTTTTTTAAAAAATGCTAATGCCCGGGGGCTAGCCCGGGGGGGGATGGGCACTGCTGGAATTGACTGATGCATAAACTTACGAGACTGAACTGAACAAGTTTTTATATCAAGAGCATGAAAAATCAGTTAAGCGATGGCAAGTTTGTAATTGTTCCGTAATGAGTTACCTCGAACAGACAGTTAATGCTGATCTGAACTTTTGGGTGATTCGCCTGTCGTTGAGAGACGCTAAACGTGACTTTACCGTAAAAGCATGATGGCTGCTTGCTTGCTGGATCTGTTCCGTACTGGTTGGAAGAAAATACTACACTGAAAATCCTAGGAAACTGTTTGATGTTGTTGTCTGTGGAGTTCTGCTGATGTGTGATGTGTGATAGCTGCCGATGCCCCCTTTCATTTCCTTCGTTGTAGTCGTTCGGCGACTTTTCATTTGCGTGGCCGATCACCTGAATAATAGACTGCCTCCAAACGTTTGCTGCTCTCAGTTGCTTTCCACTACATCGTCTGAGAAATAACTCCTGGACTGGAATCGCCGAGAGTTTTTGCTGTCCATAGTATTTCTTCTTTGCTTGTCAGTGCACTTGCCGCGTTCGGCCTCTTCCCTTTTCCTTGCTGGCGAAGATGTTTTACTTTTCCCTCGAGCACGAACTTGGACTGATAAAACTCCCGGTCCTGTGTAATTGAGTACATGTAGTCACGTTCTTTTAAATGCCGTTCAAAGGCTGCCAGCATGGACTTCAAACTCTCCGGTTCGTACTCTAATTCATCTTTGGTAAGTACTTCAGTATTTGCAACTTTTTATCGAGATCTTCGTGCTCATACTCCTCCAGTTTAGGATTGAATTTTCTTCATTTCCCCAGTTTTCCCAGACATTCAGCCACGTTTTGTGTTAATTTAGTAGAGCTTTTGTTTTTTGCCTTTAGTTTCAGCTGGTCAACAACTATTTCGTCGGACGAAGTATACCGGCTTTCAGCCATTTTGGTTTTTGCTTCAGTTAAATTTCGCACTTCCCCTATAGTTTCCATAGCAACTTTCGTATTGCACTCTATAACCTCCATTTGCACCCTATAATCTATTAATGCACTCGTTATTGACCAATCAAATTCTTGAAATTTTGTTGAGCATATTATAAATTGGCTTACAAGGGGGTTTGTTTACGTAACTTTTTTTATTGAATCGGCTTACGTGCGGTCTACAAACCATTCGCAATAAAAATCTAACAAGCGAACGAGCGAGTAACTCGGATATTAGACAAAGGAAGATGTAATAAAGAACAGTCGGACTGACTTTGAACTACTTTATGTTAGTTGCATTTAGTTCACCACTGGTTAAGTTTTCTAAGAGTGTTTTCTTCGGAGTGAAATTTCGTCCAAGGTTTGAAGTTGTACTACATAAACAATTTCTGTCAGTCTTAGCGAATCACTCGAAATCAGATTTTTTTACCATAAATTTCGAGGAAATTCGTTAAGTGTACTCCAGAACATTTTCTCAAATACAGCAACGATCAGAGAGGTAAACTCGGCTGAAATTGACTCAAACAAAATCTCACAACTTCTGAATTCAACTGAATTGAGTTTACTTACGGTGATTTTCCTTGCCATCTAAAGGTGAATAGAGATAAATTGGCGTTGATTAATGATCTATGGAAGCGTAAAAAGGGAGAAAGATTGACGATAGCCGCTAATTCGTTCACGAAAATAGATCAACTCGATAGATTCCGCCCGCTGTGGCCAGCGACCCGGATGAGAAAATTTCGCCCGCTCCAGAAACCAATCAGACTGCAGGATTTGTTGAATTCCGCCCGCTCATGAGTTGGAAAACAGATAATATATATATTTTTTTTTATGTCATGTTTTTTTTTTTGTTATATCATATATCTTGCTGCACGATTGATGCATTTTCCAAAACTTTGCATGACGTCCCGCATCAGACCGGCCCGAGTAGTTTCAAAATTGGCAAATAAAAACTTGACTCTTTTCTCGCATTAACTACTCTGGTATAGGAACTACAAGATCACGGTGTCGTACAACCTTCGAACCCGCGTATTCATGTACTCATACTAAGACTTAAGGGATAATGCATTAGGATATTCAATTAAGTGGCAGTTCCGCTAAAAGAGGTCCACTCGACGTCGGGACCAAAAATGGTTTTTCTTTATTGAAAAGGGTTTGGCACATATAAATAATAATAATAACAATAACAATAACAATAATAACAATAACAATAACAATAACAACAACAATAACAATAACAATGACAATGACAATGACAATGACAATGACAGTGACAGTGACAGTGACAGTGACAGTGACAGTGACAATTATAATAATAATAATAAAAATCATAATGATAATACTAATAATAATAACAATAATAATAATTTTTATATAATTCAAAACTTTATTAAGAAATTCAAAGAAAAATCTTAATTTTACAATAAGAATAATCATACAATAATGAATCATTTAAATATGCATTATAAAGAGAAAAAAAATATATATATTATCTGTTTTCCAACTCATGAGCGGGCGGAATTCAACAAATCCTGCAGTCTGATTGGTTTCTGGAGCGGGCGAAATTTTCTCATCCGGGTCGCTGGCCACAGCGGGCGGAATCTATCGAGTTGATCTATTTTCGTGAACGAATTAGCGGCTATCGTCAATCTTTCTCCCTTTTTACGCTTCCATAGATCATTAATCAACGCCAATTTATCTCTATTCACCTTTAGATGGCAAGGAAAATCACCGTAAGTAAACTCAATTCAGTTGAATTCAGAAGTTGTGAGATTTTGTTTGAGTCAATTTCAGCCGAGTTTACCTCTCTGATCGTTGCTGTATTTGAGAAAATGTTCTGGAGTACACTTAACGAATTTCCTCGAAATTTATGGTAAAAAAATCTGATTTCGAGTGATTCGCTAAGACTGACAGAAATTGTTTATGTAGTACAACTTCAAACCTTGGACGAAATTTCACTCCGAAGAAAACACTCTTAGAAAACTTAACCAGTGGTGAACTAAATGCAACTAACATAAAGTAGTTCAAAGTCAGTCCGACTGTTCTTTATTACATCTTCCTTTGTCTAATATCCGAGTTACTCGCTCGTTCGCTTGTTAGATTTTTATTGCGAATGGTTTGTAGACCGCACGTAAGCCGATTCAATAAAAAAAGTTACGTAAACAAACCCCCTTGTAAGCCAATTTATAATATGCTCAACAAAATTTCAAGAATTTGATTGGTCAATAACGAGTGCATTAATAGATTATAGGGTGCAAATGGAGGTTATAGAGTGCAATACGAAAGTTGCTATGGAAACTATAGGGGAAGTGCGAAATTTAACTGAAGCAAAAACCAAAATGGCTGAAAGCCGGTATACTTCGTCCGACGAAATAGTTGTTGACCAGCTGAAACTAAAGGCAAAAAACAAAAGCTCTACTAAATTAACACAAAACGTGGCTGAATGTCTGGGAAAACTGGGGAAATGAAGAAAATTCAATCCTAAACTGGAGGAGTATGAGCACGAAGATCTCGATAAAAAGTTGCAAATACTGAAGTACTTACCAAAGATGAATTAGAGTACGAACCGGAGAGTTTGAAGTCCATGCTGGCAGCCTTTGAACGGCATTTAAAAGAACGTGACTACATGTACTCAATTACACAGGACCGGGAGTTTTATCAGTCCAAGTTCGTGCTCGAGGGAAAAGTAAAACATCTTCGCCAGCAAGGAAAAGGGAAGAGGCCGAACGCGGCAAGTGCACTGACAAGCAAAGAAGAAATACTATGGACAGCAAAAACTCTCGGCGATTCCAGTCCAGGAGTTATTTCTCAGACGATGTAGTGGAAAGCAACTGAGAGCAGCAAACGTTTGGAGGCAGTCTATTATTCAGGTGATCGGCCACGCAAATGAAAAGTCGCCGAACGACTACAACGAAGGAAATGAAAGGGGGCATCGGCAGCTATCACACATCACACATCAGCAGAACTCCACAGACAACAACATCAAACAGTTTCCTAGGATTTTCAGTGTAGTATTTTCTTCCAACCAGTACGGAACAGATCCAGCAAGCAAGCAGCCATCATGCTTTTACGGTAAAGTCACGTTTAGCGTCTCTCAACGACAGGCGAATCACCCAAAAGTTCAGATCAGCATTAACTGTCTGTTCGAGGTAACTCATTACGGAACAATTACAAACTTGCCATCGCTTAACTGATTTTTCATGCTCTTGATATAAAAACTTGTTCAGTTCAGTCTCGTAAGTTTATGCATCAGTCAATTCCAGCAGTGCCCATCCCCCCCCGGGCTAGCCCCCGGGCATTAGCATTTTTTAAAAAAATTGGGCAAATTCCCCGGGGTGGGGACACATAAGCTGTCTAAATGCCCCGGGGTGGGGATGAAGAAAGAGGGCAAATGCCCCGCCCCCGGGATCGTCGCCTTCCAAGACTTCTGCAGTTTTTTTGTTAACCAGTGAATACAACGGTCAATACTGTTCAGTATTTTAATGCAATGGTATTAAAGACTTCAAGGGTAACAGTACGTGCTATTTTATTCTGATTATATTTATTCCTTTATATTTTGTTTTAAACCAAATTTTTATAATTTTTTGTTATATTTTTGTTTTTCACCTTCTCGCTGTAAAGAATCAAGACATTTTAAATGATGATGCATCGCATTTTAAGCTCGCAAGATCTGTGTTGAAGATCGCATCATTGGAATTCGCAAACCTTCAATATTTTAATTCCACTTTCATGAATTTAAAAATTGTTAGGCTAGTTTTGAATGCGAAAAGCGAAATAGTCGTTCACGCAGTGTTCACGTCAGTGATTGTTTTGTGATAAACAAAATATAGTTCACCTTGTCGCTTATATTCATATGCTTACAAGTAATGAAGAAATATCTAAAATTGAGAAAACATACCTTTAAAAACATCGACAGGTTTTTCTAGTCCCTGACGGACAAGCCAGTCTTTGACAAAGGCCTCGTCCTTCCTGATAAACTCATCCATCTTTCGAAAACACGTGTGTCAAATACCCGGGAGTCGCCCCGGGGTATGCTAATGCCCAGCCCCCGGGCCGCGATAAAATTTTCTAATGCCCCACCCCGCGACTGACAACGTGAGCAAATGCCCCACGGTTGCCCGGGGGGGGGGGGGGGGGGATGGGCACCGCTGGAATTGATTGATGCACAATTTTGAGAACTTAAAAAACATCACTCGTGCCCATATATCACGAAATGCACTCGCTGTTATACGATTTCCTATACTTATCGCAGGAAAAGAAAAGATAAAAATGTTATTGGCCCGCTTACCCGATCCGTATAGTGAAAAACTGTGACCTCGGGCTTGAAAATGCTGCCTGAGGCCGCAGGCTTCCAACAGCATTTTCAAGACCTTCCTGCCGGCCCCACAGTGATATGTACTGATAAAATGACAAAGAATAACTAAGCTTGGTAAAGCATTACG
>JAHPZR010041605.1:22500-29342 GCA_019787425.1 Platygyra sinensis | reverse complement strand
AAAAAATATATATATTATCTGTTTTCCAACTCATGAGCGGGCGGAATTCAACAAATCCTGCAGTCTGATTGGTTTCTGGAGCGGGCGAAATTTTCTCATCCGGGTCGCTGGCCACAGCGGGCGGAATCTATCGAGTTGATCTATTTTCGTGAACGAATTAGCGGCTATCGTCAATCTTTCTCCCTTTTTACGCTTCCATAGATCATTAATCAACGCCAATTTATCTCTATTCACCTTTAGATGGCAAGGAAAATCACCGTAAGTAAACTCAATTCAGTTGAATTCAGAAGTTGTGAGATTTTGTTTGAGTCAATTTCAGCCGAGTTTACCTCTCTGATCGTTGCTGTATTTGAGAAAATGTTCTGGAGTACACTTAACGAATTTCCTCGAAATTTATGGTAAAAAAATCTGATTTCGAGTGATTCGCTAAGACTGACAGAAATTGTTTATGTAGTACAACTTCAAACCTTGGACGAAATTTCACTCCGAAGAAAAACACTCTTAGAAAACTTAACCAGTGGTGAACTAAATGCAACTAACATAAAGTAGTTCAAAGTCAGTCCGACTGTTCTTTATTACATCTTCCTTTGTCTAATATCCGAGTTACTCGCTCGTTCGCTTGTTAGATTTTTATTGCGAATGGTTTGTAGACCGCACGTAAGCCGATTCAATAAAAAAAGTTACGTAAACAAACCCCCTTGTAAGCCAATTTATAATATGCTCAACAAAATTTCAAGAATTTGATTGGTCAATAACGAGTGCATTAATAGATTATAGGGTGCAAATGGAGGTTATAGAGTGCAATACGAAAGTTGCTATGGAAACTATAGGGGAAGTGCGAAATTTAACTGAAGCAAAAACCAAAATGGCTGAAAGCCGGTATACTTCGTCCGACGAAATAGTTGTTGACCAGCTGAAACTAAAGGCAAAAAACAAAAGCTCTACTAAATTAACACAAAACGTGGCTGAATGTCTGGGAAAACTGGGGAAATGAAGAAAATTCAATCCTAAACTGGAGGAGTATGAGCACGAAGATCTCGATAAAAAGTTGCAAATACTGAAGTACTTACCAAAGATGAATTAGAGTACGAACCGGAGAGTTTGAAGTCCATGCTGGCAGCCTTTGAACGGCATTTAAAAGAACGTGACTACATGTACTCAATTACACAGGACCGGGAGTTTTATCAGTCCAAGTTCGTGCTCGAGGGAAAAGTAAAACATCTTCGCCAGCAAGGAAAAGGGAAGAGGCCGAACGCGGCAAGTGCACTGACAAGCAAAGAAGAAATACTATGGACAGCAAAAACTCTCGGCGATTCCAGTCCAGGAGTTATTTCTCAGACGATGTAGTGGAAAGCAACTGAGAGCAGCAAACGTTTGGAGGCAGTCTATTATTCAGGTGATCGGCCACGCAAATGAAAAGTCGCCGAACGACTACAACGAAGGAAATGAAAGGGGGCATCGGCAGCTATCACACATCACACATCAGCAGAACTCCACAGACAACAACATCAAACAGTTTCCTAGGATTTTCAGTGTAGTATTTTCTTCCAACCAGTACGGAACAGATCCAGCAAGCAAGCAGCCATCATGCTTTTACGGTAAAGTCACGTTTAGCGTCTCTCAACGACAGGCGAATCACCCAAAAGTTCAGATCAGCATTAACTGTCTGTTCGAGGTAACTCATTACGGAACAATTACAAACTTGCCATCGCTTAACTGATTTTTCATGCTCTTGATATAAAAACTTGTTCAGTTCAGTCTCGTAAGTTTATGCATCAGTCAATTCCAGCAGTGCCCATCCCCCCCCGGGCTAGCCCCCGGGCATTAGCATTTTTTAAAAAAATTGGGCAAATTCCCCGGGGTGGGGACACATAAGCTGTCTAAATGCCCCGGGGTGGGGATGAAGAAAGAGGGCAAATGCCCCGCCCCCGGGATCGTCGCCTTCCAAGACTTCTGCAGTTTTTTTGTTAACCAGTGAATACAACGGTCAATACTGTTCAGTATTTTAATGCAATGGTATTAAAGACTTCAAGGGTAACAGTACGTGCTATTTTATTCTGATTATATTTATTCCTTTATATTTTGTTTTAAACCAAATTTTTATAATTTTTTGTTATATTTTTGTTTTTCACCTTCTCGCTGTAAAGAATCAAGACATTTTAAATGATGATGCATCGCATTTTAAGCTCGCAAGATCTGTGTTGAAGATCGCATCATTGGAATTCGCAAACCTTCAATATTTTAATTCCACTTTCATGAATTTAAAAATTGTTAGGCTAGTTTTGAATGCGAAAAGCGAAATAGTCGTTCACGCAGTGTTCACGTCAGTGATTGTTTTGTGATAAACAAAATATAGTTCACCTTGTCGCTTATATTCATATGCTTACAAGTAATGAAGAAATATCTAAAATTGAGAAAACATACCTTTAAAAACATCGACAGGTTTTTCTAGTCCCTGACGGACAAGCCAGTCTTTGACAAAGGCCTCGTCCTTCCTGATAAACTCATCCATCTTTCGAAAACACGTGTGTCAAATACCCGGGAGTCGCCCCGGGGTATGCTAATGCCCAGCCCCGGGCCGCGATAAAATTTTCTAATGCCCCACCCCGCGACTGACAACGTGAGCAAATGCCCCACGGTTGCCCGGGGGGGGGGGGGGGGGGATGGGCACCGCTGGAATTGATTGATGCACAATTTTGAGAACTTAAAAAACATCACTCGTGCCCATATATCACGAAATGCACTCGCTGTTATACGATTTCCTATACTTATCGCAGGAAAAGAAAAGATAAAAATGTTATTGGCCCGCTTACCCGATCCGTATAGTGAAAAACTGTGACCTCGGGCTTGAAAATGCTGCCTGAGGCCGCAGGCTTCCAACAGCATTTTCAAGACCTTCCTGCCGGCCCCACAGTGATATGTACTGATAAAATGACAAAGAATAACTAAGCTTGGTAAAGCATTACGTATATATGAACCACAATATACAGTAACAAACTTTTTTAATATTAATCAGTTGTACATGGCATGTAAAGCCACGTGTCAATCACTCCTCCTCCTGCATCTCGCAAAATCATCAGAAATGTCAGAACAGCTCCAAAATTGACTTCTACTCCAGCTAGTTTGTGTACACTAGCATTATATTGTTTAAGTAGTAATATTTTCAAATGGGTGCAGGAACTTTGTACTCAGGCAAAACAGGGCTTACAAAGACAGATTTTGAAACATTCCAGTCATCAATATTTGATGATGGATGAAAAATGAACTATCACAATATCAGATAGAAATGCTCACATAACGTAAGTACACTACAAATTATGCACATGATACAGGATTCGCGAGCTTTCTCAGCCTGTGATTGCGAGGCATTTGTTCAAATTGCTTCTTAGGTGTCGCTGTTAATATTGGTGGTTCTTGTATGTGTTTTTTTCCTTTGTAAAATGAATTAACCGAAACAACTGAATGCTCCAAAGAATTTAAAAAGAGGTGTAGCACACGTCAAATGGTCTGCGCCGGACATGAATAATAAAACAACTTACCAGACTGGGAAATCGTTTCTCGACGTCTAAGCGTTCATCACAGCTCTTATCTATGGTTGCCCTGGCGGAAATGGTGCTTTCTACAACTTGAATAGAAACTAAATAATTCAATCACCAGGTAAAGAGATGATATATAAAGTGTGAAACGTAACGTCTGCAAAGATGGTAGCCTCAAATGTCTAACCACTGAAATAAGGCTACCACCTGTTCCGACTTGAATCAAACAGTGCTGCCCACTTCAGCCATGGTGCTAATAATCTTGCACAAGCAAAATATGTTTAAGTGTTGAACGTGTCCAACATGCAAGTATGTTGACCAGTCTAATCAATGCAAAGAGATTTAGATGTTCATGTAGATAGTAGTACAACAAGGCCCCTTGAACATGACGTGGGTGCTCCCATATGACATCATTGCCAGAAATCTGGGACAAGATGGCAGCCAAGCATGCGCAATACGGTCAAAATGGTGTTAAATTCGTGTAAGGAAATGTATGGAGAAAGGAAAAATTTTGCAAATATAGCAGCTATGAGCTCATGGGTCTTCACTGCGCGACTCGAAATATGATAAGTGCAGTACGAGCTACCCATTTCACAGAAAAACTCCAAATACAATAAGATTTACTTACTTCCCAAGAAGATGTCTTCCGTCGTCTATTAACGATCCATTTCCCCCATACCTTTCCTTAAAATCCTGCTGAAGTCATGGCAAACACTCGTAGATTTCGGGCTGCACCGGTCAACGAATTCAACTTGCGCGACTCGATATAGACTCATCGATGTTTGATGTATTCAGATCCACAGAAAAAAACTATGAATATTGATCTGCAAAGTTGTTCCAACTTCACTCTTAAATCTCTTATTTTCCCATCTCCGTACGCCATGGTCAAGTGCTCCAGTTCGGTAGAAGAAGGGATTGAAACACTCTATTGAAATTTCTCTCCAGTCGCCATTTTGGTTGTTGTTTAAAAAGCTTGTCGAGATAGAAATTGGGTTCCAGACCCCCCCAATCAATAATACAGGCTTGGTTTTATCATAAATTCACGCGGGAAAATCGAAGTTTGGCTATCAAAACAAAGTAGAAATGTCTATGTTCTGTCTGCTTGGAAAAAACAGAAACATAAAATCCATATATTTAACGTGCGATCTTTTCTTTTTTCCTATTCTCGGCATACAATATATCAACAGTGCTTAACCTGTGAAGCACATCGTAAGAAACACGCTTCCTTTCGGACAGAGCGATAAGCGCCGCCATATTGGATTCCATTGTTCTAGAGTGTAACATGATATACCGCTGACAATTTTTAGCGGGCTCGAAATGTCCGCGATTTCTGGTAATGTTAAAGCCAAAACGTTTAGATGTAGCCACAACAATATTTGCTTTCTTTATTTCTAACAAAAAATTGCTAAAGAAGTCGGTGTCGCTCAAGGGAAGTTTCAATTACAACTAAGAAACTGTAGGGCCAACTAGGAAACCGAATGGTTTATTTGGCCACCATGCTCATGCACTTTTAATTAATACAATAGCAACATCATCAGCAACTACAAATGTTTGTAATTTAAAGTAACTACATCAAGAGGAAATAAATTGAATTGAATTGAGTTTTTTTTTGAGAGCGTAATTCAGGTTTCGTAATTGTGGTCACTGATAGGAACTTACGAGAATGGACACAAAGTTGAAAGTTGTATTCCTGAGCACAAAATGTGAGGTTAACAAAAATGTAGTCGCATGATTTTTCTTGTGCTATTAGGGTTTTCCGATTTAGCGTAAGTTTCACGGAAAAGCTTTCACAATGGCTCGAACTTCCGCGAACTTCCGCTGAATCGGAAAACCCTATTTGGACTAAATGTGCACGAATAAATTTTTCTATGGCTTACAGAATTCCACAAGCCCGTGGATGAGAGTCATTGGCAAGTGCTTATTTATTCCACATTGTACGAGAGAAAATTATGTGATAATAAAAAGAGGAAAAATTTAACCGAGCGGTTGAACACAACTCTAGTCGGATTGTCTCCCACTGATTTCCATTGTTTCTTGGCTAAACAAAACAAGCTTACAATTTTCTCTCTCTAGGTTGAGAATCCAGATGGCGGGAGGAAATCCAGTTGGCTGTTTACAAGTGTAGACAAGAAATTAAAACTCGGAGCTAAAGAGAACAACATCAGCTAACGATCAGAACGGGATATGAACCCGCGACCTACGGATTTCAAATCCGGCGCTCTATCCACTCTCCCACGCTGCCTCCCACAAATAATGAACACAAAAAGAAAACCTGTTACGTACCTCTAGTTGTTGGCTTTGGCAAGGTGGTTACAGTAGTCTGTACAGACTTCACTGAGATTAGAAAAATAACAGGTTTTTAATTAGAACTACCACATATTTATTTTGTATTGGTATTTTGTTCAGAGATTAAGACTCGTTGAACATGGCTCCGAGGCCTTTCATGACAAACTTCTGTATTTGGGATTGTTTCTTTTTATCCAAGTCTCTTTAGAGAATTGAGAGACAAAGGAATCTCAAAAAAATTTCAATTTTGACCTCGAAGTCCTCAGCGTCATGTTTTGGTATTGACATATCGCACGTGGCCTATTGAGGGACTTCCATTTCTCAACAAAAGAGACCGAAGTTCTTCTTTACATTATGAGCGATGACTGCTGATCAGAACAACTTTTGAGTGTGCCATATGAAACTTTGATTCAAATAAACCTTCGTCAAGTAGAAATTCAGTTGATTAATAGGACAATAACTAGACTTTTGGAGGGCATATTGTTTATTTGTGGCCCGAGTAGCATCATTTGCGCCCGAGCGGAGCGAGGGTGCAAATGATGCTACGAGGGCCACAAATAAACAATATGCCCGACAAAAGTCTTGTTATTATCATTATCATCAATATACAAGGTCATATCATGAAGAGTCTATGGCAATAAAATAAGCTTGATCTTTAATAAGTATGTTACTGAACTTAAGTACACTCTAACTTGTACAAAAGCACAATTTTGGCTTTTTAATAGAAAAGTGACAAAAAATAGTCTCGTCAATGTCCCCTAGCCAAAAAATAAACTTAATAATCAATGTATAGAACCAAATTTCGATTCAATTTAACATCAACTGTTTTCGTAAAGACTTTGTATTATTGTGCTATTCGCTGTCAGTGTCACTCTCCAAAATGCGACGGCGTTTCTTAGGAACGCTCTCCATTTGCTGCGCTGACCCTGCTTGGTACACATTCATTGTTCCTATCTGTATGTGTTGTGTACAGTTGGGATATGGCTGAGCCAAAGCCATAAACTGATTTTGCAGTGATTG
>JAHPZR010041605.1:15000-17500 GCA_019787425.1 Platygyra sinensis | reverse complement strand
AAGCGCATGACGAACATAAATGCGATTTACAAATAATAGGATTTAGTAAGAGATCACATTTACAGTATCTATAAACACAATTATCTTTTTTTCTTACACTGCACATCAATGTTGACCTATGGTAGAGTGGACTCTACCATAGGTCGACATGGATGTCGCAGTGTAAGAAAAACAGATAATTGTGTTTATGAGATACTGTAAATGTGAATCTCTTACTCAAATCCTATTATTTGTAAATCGCATTTATGTTCGTCATGCGCTTAGCTATACAAGCACTCATGGTTCTAGTGTTGTTAAACGTAAGTTTGCATAACATGTTTCAAAGGTAATTTACTAATGAGAGTGACAAATGTTTATACGTTGAAAGTCATTGTAGCCTGCTATTAAGGTGTAAAGGTAAGAGTGCTCTTCTCTAATATACTCAGTGCAAAACCAACTAAAAAAGAAATGTGTCTATTAGCCTTTCATTAAGGTAGATAGCATGATACTCCAAGCACAACTCCGTAATCCGGGATCTTCTCAGCTGCCCTTGAGTGAATTTCTCATATCTCTATGCTGACCACTATTTGTGTTAACAACTTCCTTATTATACGTGTACTAATGAAATGGTCTTCCTGAACGAATAGACAATATTCATATTGGACTGGAAACTAGCTTGTCATGAAGGCTAATGAGGGGGGATATCATTAAAAGAAGATTAATCTCATTTGCATTTTGAAAAGACTTCAAGCATCATCCTCAGTTACAAGTTCCTAGTTCCAATACCAATAATACGAATATCTCTTCAGATCCCCCAAAGATTACCAGTGCATGCCACACTATTCATGGGTCTGAAGGAAGTTCTGCATCGATTTCTTGTCCCGTAATTGGAAACCCTTATCCCAACATAACTTGGTACCAGGGAAATGAAACTTCGCCGAGCACTATGATAAATACCAACATCATCCTGCAGTTTCCCGAGACTGAGTTAGATGATAGTGGATGGTATACCTGCTTTGCCGAAAACTATTTAGGAAACATCACTGCCACGGTCCAGCTAAGTGTTGGTAAGTTGAATTAGTTTGTTTGGCAAAAAAGTTACTTTACATGACTTACAACATACAAAAAATTACTGAATGCTGATTGGCTGAGATAGCTGCATTTTTTTTCTTAATCACAAGAGCATTTTTGGTAATCAAGAGATCATGATCACTCGATGCTTATTGGCTGAGCATGTCTGCATTAAGTTGGTTCTTCAAACTCATTTTGAAAAGAAATTATAGAAACGCATTGATTCTGAGTTATGAAATAACCCAAGTTATTCCCGCATTTTTATTGGTTCTTGACAGGCACAGGATTGACGTCATCGTTACAGAGTTTTTGACTCTGAATATTAAATGGCGGAAAGTATTGAGAATTTAGATAATATTTTACGGGGCTGGGTAAAAGATAAGGTACAAGAAAGTCTTGCCGAGGCATTGAACAGGTTCGAGAAGCAGGAAGAAGAAGATAAAGCTGTTTCTTTTAGAAAAGGATTTAGAAGAAATACGCGAGAAGTATCAGTCGACAGTCGAGTGAGACTAAACCAAGCACAAAATCGATGTAGGTAAGCCGAGAACCATTGCTTTATCTCGAATTTAACAAATCCTATACTGATAAAATGTTTCTGAGATTGATTTATTTTAAAAAATTCCACTTTTCCTAGCCTCAAAATAAATGTTGACATACTGATCGATGTCACGAATGAAACATGAGAACATCACTTTGAAATCAGTCAGAATAAAGACATAACCTTGCTTTCCCGGCGATGTGAGTATTCCAGTCCATTTCAGGGCACAGCAGCGAACTAAGTATAGCTAACCACAGCTCACGGCTAATTGTATCAAAGCTAATATGTGTCTCCGACATTATATAAAACTGATTTGAGAATCACCAACCACAGAAGACAAAACTTTCCACCGTCGCAAACGTTCTTTTAATTCAAAACTCGAATCAAATGGCCTCTAGTATGATCGCAACCACAAGCTTTCTGAGGATATTTTCACAACTCCCGCAATGTTTAACGCAACGTCCAAGCTGTTTGGCTCACAGGGTTGCTCTAATGACAAAAACTGACTTCACTTTTTCAGCATTTTCTTATAAATTTGTAGATTTCACAGCTCAATTCTGCTGTAAGTTTTCATTCCACGAGGGGAAACGCCCGAGCTGCTCCAACCAGATTTGACAGTGGAGTGATTTTCTGGACCAATCAAAAATTTACAATTGTTTGCTACGCATAGCAGCCAATGAGATTACTTCATTTTGTATAGATATTAGATTACGTCAGATGGCTTTTTCGCGTTCGCCAAATCGGGCAAAGGCGGGGCAAAGGCCGACTTTCGCGTTGTGTTGAAATATTTTGAAATATAAAAAAAACTTTATCTCAAGTAAATTGGTTTTATCAACTGAGTTGATAATGTGAATTAGCCACCGTAAAGAGATTCGAAAGCTGACGTTTCGAGCGCTAGCCCTTCGTCGGAGC
>JAHPZR010041605.1:0-10000 GCA_019787425.1 Platygyra sinensis | reverse complement strand
GTTTTGATAGCCAAACTTCGATTTTCCCGCGTGAATTTATGATAAAACCAAGCCTGTATTATTGATTGGGGGGGTCTGGAACCCAATTTCTATCTCGACAAGCTTTTTAAACAACAACCAAAATGGCGACTGGAGAGAAATTTCAATAGAGTGTTTCAATCCCTTCTTCTACCGAACTGGAGCACTTGACCATGGCGTACGGAGATGGGAAAATAAGAGATTTAAGAGTGAAGTTGGAACAACTTTGCAGATCAATATTCATAGTTTTTTTCTGTGGATCTGAATACATCAAACATCGATGAGTCTATATCGAGTCGCGCAAGTTGAATTCGTTGACCGGTGCAGCCCGAAATCTACGAGTGTTTGCCATGACTTCAGCAGGATTTTAAGGAAAGGTATGGGGGAAATGGATCGTTAATAGACGACGGAAGACATCTTCTTGGGAAGTAAGTAAATCTTATTGTATTTGGAGTTTTTCTGTGAAATGGGTAGCTCGTACTGCACTTATCATAATTCGAGTCGCGCAGTGAAGACCCATGAGCTCATAGCTGCTATATTTGCAAAATTTTTCCTTTCTCCATACATTTCCTTACACGAATTTAACACCATTTTGACCGTATTGCGCATGCTTGGCTGCCATCTTGTCCCAGATTTCTGGCAATGATGTCATATGGGAGCACCCACGTCATGTTCAAGGGGCCTTGTTGTACTACTATCTACATGAACATCTAAATCTCTTTGCATTGATTAGACTGGTCAACATACTTGCATGTTGGACACGTTCAACACTTAAACATATTTTGCTTGTGCAAGATTATTAGCACCATGGCTGAAGTGGGCAGCACTGTTTGATTCAAGTCGGAACAGGTGGTAGCCTTATTTCAGTGGTTAGACATTTGAGGCTACCATCTTTGCAGACGTTACGTTTCACACTTTATATATCATCTCTTTACCTGGTGATTGAATTATTTAGTTTCTATTCAAGTTGTAGAAAGCACCATTTCCGCCAGGGCAACCATAGATAAGAGCTGTGATGAACGCTTAGACGTCGAGAAACGATTTCCCAGTCTGGTAAGTTGTTTTATTATTCATGTCCGGCGCAGACCATTTGACGTGTGCTACACCTCTTTTTAAATTCTTTGGAGCATTCAGTTGTTTCGGTTAATTCATTTTACAAAGGAAAAAAACACATACAAGAACCACCAATATTAACAGCGACACCTAAGAAGCAATTTGAACAAATGCCTCGCAATCACAGGCTGAGAAAGCTCGCGAATCCTGTATCATGTGCATAATTTGTAGTGTACTTACGTTATGTGAGCATTTCTATCTGATATTGTGATAGTTCATTTTTCATCCATCATCAAATATTGATGACTGGAATGTTTCAAAATCTGTCTTTGTAAGCCCTGTTTTGCCTGAGTACAAAGTTCCTGCACCCATTTGAAAATATTACTACTTAAACAATATAATGCTAGTGTACACAAACTAGCTGGAGTAGAAGTCAATTTTGGAGCTGTTCTGACATTTCTGATGATTTTGCGAGATGCAGGAGGAGGAGTGATTGACACGTGGCTTTACATGCCATGTACAACTGATTAATATTAAAAAAGTTTGTTACTGTATATTGTGGTTCATATATACGTAATGCTTTACCAAGCTTAGTTATTCTTTGTCATTTTATCAGTACATATCACTGTGGGGCCGGCAGGAAGGTCTTGAAAATGCTGTTGGAAGCCTGCGGCCTCAGGCAGCATTTTCAAGCCCGAGGTCACAGTTTTTCACTATACGGATCGGGTAAGCGGGCCAATAACATTTTTATCTTTTCTTTTCCTGCGATAAGTATAGGAAATCGTATAACAGCGAGTGCATTTCGTGATATATGGGCACGAGTGATGTTTTTTAAGTTCTCAAAATTGTGCATCAATCAATTCCAGCGGTGCCCATCCCCCCCCCCCCCCCCCCGGGCAACCGTGGGGCATTTGCTCACGTTGTCAGTCGCGGGGTGGGGCATTAGAAAATTTTATCGCGGCCCGGGGGCTGGGCATTAGCATACCCCGGGGCGACTCCCGGGTATTTGACACACGTGTTTTCGAAAGATGGATGAGTTTATCAGGAAGGACGAGGCCTTTGTCAAAGACTGGCTTGTCCGTCAGGGACTAGAAAAACCTGTCGATGTTTTTAAAGGTATGTTTTCTCAATTTTAGATATTTCTTCATTACTTGTAAGCATATGAATATAAGCGACAAGGTGAACTATATTTTGTTTATCACAAAACAATCACTGACGTGAACACTGCGTGAACGACTATTTCGCTTTTCGCATTCAAAACTAGCCTAACAATTTTTAAATTCATGAAAGTGGAATTAAAATATTGAAGGTTTGCGAATTCCAATGATGCGATCTTCAACACAGATCTTGCGAGCTTAAAATGCGATGCATCATCATTTAAAATGTCTTGATTCTTTACAGCGAGAAGGTGAAAAACAAAAATATAACAAAAAATTATAAAAATTTGGTTTAAAACAAAATATAAAGGAATAAATATAATCAGAATAAAATAGCACGTACTGTTACCCTTGAAGTCTTTAATACCATTGCATTAAAATACTGAACAGTATTGACCGTTGTATTCACTGGTTAACAAAAAAACTGCAGAAGTCTTGGAAGGCGACGATCCCGGGGGCGGGGCATTTGCCCTCTTTCTTCATCCCCACCCCGGGGCATTTAGACAGCTTATGTGTCCCCACCCCGGGGAATTTGCCCAATTTTTTTAAAAAATGCTAATGCCCGGGGGCTAGCCCGGGGGGGGATGGGCACTGCTGGAATTGACTGATGCATAAACTTACGAGACTGAACTGAACAAGTTTTTATATCAAGAGCATGAAAAATCAGTTAAGCGATGGCAAGTTTGTAATTGTTCCGTAATGAGTTACCTCGAACAGACAGTTAATGCTGATCTGAACTTTTGGGTGATTCGCCTGTCGTTGAGAGACGCTAAACGTGACTTTACCGTAAAAGCATGATGGCTGCTTGCTTGCTGGATCTGTTCCGTACTGGTTGGAAGAAAATACTACACTGAAAATCCTAGGAAACTGTTTGATGTTGTTGTCTGTGGAGTTCTGCTGATGTGTGATGTGTGATAGCTGCCGATGCCCCCTTTCATTTCCTTCGTTGTAGTCGTTCGGCGACTTTTCATTTGCGTGGCCGATCACCTGAATAATAGACTGCCTCCAAACGTTTGCTGCTCTCAGTTGCTTTCCACTACATCGTCTGAGAAATAACTCCTGGACTGGAATCGCCGAGAGTTTTTGCTGTCCATAGTATTTCTTCTTTGCTTGTCAGTGCACTTGCCGCGTTCGGCCTCTTCCCTTTTCCTTGCTGGCGAAGATGTTTTACTTTTCCCTCGAGCACGAACTTGGACTGATAAAACTCCCGGTCCTGTGTAATTGAGTACATGTAGTCACGTTCTTTTAAATGCCGTTCAAAGGCTGCCAGCATGGACTTCAAACTCTCCGGTTCGTACTCTAATTCATCTTTGGTAAGTACTTCAGTATTTGCAACTTTTTATCGAGATCTTCGTGCTCATACTCCTCCAGTTTAGGATTGAATTTTCTTCATTTCCCCAGTTTTCCCAGACATTCAGCCACGTTTTGTGTTAATTTAGTAGAGCTTTTGTTTTTTGCCTTTAGTTTCAGCTGGTCAACAACTATTTCGTCGGACGAAGTATACCGGCTTTCAGCCATTTTGGTTTTTGCTTCAGTTAAATTTCGCACTTCCCCTATAGTTTCCATAGCAACTTTCGTATTGCACTCTATAACCTCCATTTGCACCCTATAATCTATTAATGCACTCGTTATTGACCAATCAAATTCTTGAAATTTTGTTGAGCATATTATAAATTGGCTTACAAGGGGGTTTGTTTACGTAACTTTTTTTATTGAATCGGCTTACGTGCGGTCTACAAACCATTCGCAATAAAAATCTAACAAGCGAACGAGCGAGTAACTCGGATATTAGACAAAGGAAGATGTAATAAAGAACAGTCGGACTGACTTTGAACTACTTTATGTTAGTTGCATTTAGTTCACCACTGGTTAAGTTTTCTAAGAGTGTTTTCTTCGGAGTGAAATTTCGTCCAAGGTTTGAAGTTGTACTACATAAACAATTTCTGTCAGTCTTAGCGAATCACTCGAAATCAGATTTTTTTACCATAAATTTCGAGGAAATTCGTTAAGTGTACTCCAGAAACATTTTCTCAAATACAGCAACGATCAGAGAGGTAAACTCGGCTGAAATTGACTCAAACAAAATCTCACAACTTCTGAATTCAACTGAATTGAGTTTACTTACGGTGATTTTCCTTGCCATCTAAAGGTGAATAGAGATAAATTGGCGTTGATTAATGATCTATGGAAGCGTAAAAAGGGAGAAAGATTGACGATAGCCGCTAATTCGTTCACGAAAATAGATCAACTCGATAGATTCCGCCCGCTGTGGCCAGCGACCCGGATGAGAAAATTTCGCCCGCTCCAGAAACCAATCAGACTGCAGGATTTGTTGAATTCCGCCCGCTCATGAGTTGGAAAACAGATAATATATATATTTTTTTTTATGTCATGTTTTTTTTTTTGTTATATCATATATCTTGCTGCACGATTGATGCATTTTCCAAAACTTTGCATGACGTCCCGCATCAGACCGGCCCGAGTAGTTTCAAAATTGGCAAATAAAAACTTGACTCTTTTCTCGCATTAACTACTCTGGTATAGGAACTACAAGATCACGGTGTCGTACAACCTTCGAACCCGCGTATTCATGTACTCATACTAAGACTTAAGGGATAATGCATTAGGATATTCAATTAAGTGGCAGTTCCGCTAAAAGAGGTCCACTCGACGTCGGGACCAAAAATGGTTTTTCTTTATTGAAAAGGGTTTGGCACATATAAATAATAATAATAACAATAACAATAACAATAATAACAATAACAATAACAATAACAACAACAATAACAATAACAATGACAATGACAATGACAATGACAATGACAGTGACAGTGACAGTGACAGTGACAGTGACAGTGACAATTATAATAATAATAATAAAAATCATAATGATAATACTAATAATAATAACAATAATAATAATTTTTATATAATTCAAAAACTTTATTAAGAAATTCAAAGAAAAATCTTAATTTTACAATAAGAATAATCATACAATAATGAATGATTTAAATATGCAATTATAAAGAGAAAAAAAACCATGTTAACATATTTGTCTTTCACTTTTGGCCTTAGCATACTAGGTAAAGTGCACCTAAACACCAAACATTGTTTTTCACTAAAATAATAAATCTTATTTTGTGGGGTGGGGGATGGGGGAGTAAGATTGACGAAAAAAGTTTTTGATTTGGTTAAATCCTCGAATTTTTACGCCATGTCACAACCGAGTTGCCAAATGGTTCGCGACCGCGCATCGGGGAATCTGGGGCGAGCGTAGTGTTGGTGAACGTCAAATCAATGAACTAACGCTTCGGCTGCCCTAGTCAGGGTCCTTCTATTTTTTTACGAGTGTCAGTAGCGATTTCGCTCGCACAAGTTTTAGGCTGGGATCTCCACAGTCAACAGATTTCTGTTTTTAGCAACAAGGTCTTCTACTTCGTCGGATTCCGAAATGAATGTTGACTCAGAAAGACTCTGAAATTTTATTATATCGCTGAAGACATGGAGTTGGACTTCACTTGGCGACGACCAAGCTGGGAGTTAGTGGCTAGTCTGTTGCCGAGCACCCAGCCGTTCAGCCTCTGGCCAACTAAGAAAAGACAACCAAATACCAGGAGGTAGAAGCGACTAAAGAATTCGAACGGGGGGGAGCTCTGAAGGACAGGACTCGGAAGGCAAAGATATGTAGAAGTCATAGAGTAATACGATAATTTTGTAGCACGGACGCGTGCTTACAATAGTTTCAGGGGGGGGGGGGGGGGGGGGGGCACCTTCTATCCTGTCTATCTCGCATAATATAACTTTGAAATAACATTCAAGTCCATTCACTTTCTCGGGCATTAGAATTATTTAACTAATTGCGTTCATGGTGTAGATCTAACTGATTATCCGTCTTGAGACAGTGTTTTTATTCCTTTACGTGCCAATGTGGAAATAAATGTAGCGTCGCTTCCCTCCAAACATGAGCTAATGTTATTGTTGCAGTGGGTACGAAGGTTGTCGAGACTCGAAGAGAAGAGTGACTTGGAAAGGAATTGAGTTGTGCCAAAATCACCCTCTCGGATTTCTCTCTCAAATTAAGAATTGACAAAGGAAGGAGAATTGACCAAGGAAGCATATTAAGGAAGCATATTAAGGCAAAGAACATTTGCTCAGAAAAAATTCGCTCACTATTATCCTGCCTTCTGTCTCTGTCGGCTGCGCTGACTGACTGCTGTTTCTCTGATTAGATCCAACAGCGGATGCATGAATCGATAGAGAAGGAGATTTTAACAAATTCGTCTTGCTTAAGCCACTGACTCAGCAAAATCTCCTCCTCTTTCCAAAAATCGAGGCGTCGAACGAAATCATCTGGTTTGAAATTCATAGAACAGATCAACAAAACTCCTAGACGGCTCTCACTATTAATGCTTTGCACGTTTCGCTTTCACGAAATCGACCCATCGCTTTCTACGTTTCTTCGCTTCAAGTCGATCATCTCTAAATAAAATCGGTATGACATGAAGCGTAATACCTCCTGTAAGTTTGTTGAGTAGCTACATCCCCCTTACAATGCTCCTGGCTGGCAATTTTTCGAACTACTTTCTCAGCCTTTCCCACAAAAACAAGTAAATATTCGAACTACAGAATCATCGTGTTCTGGATTTGACGTCACATCCGGCCCTCGGCCCATGCCCCGTTAAACTCGGTCGCGAACCAGAATGGCGGCATTTGGACGTACTTTGACGGGGCATAAAAACTCGAGGATTTAACCAAATCAAAAAAGTTTTGCGCCAAATTACTCCACAAAAAAGCTTTATTATTTTAGCGAAAAAAATGTTTTGGTGTTAGGTGCACTTTAATAGAAATCTATATATATATAAAAAAAAACTAGAAAGTTTCGTACTGTCCTACTACTACTACTACTACTACTACTACTACTACTACTACTACTACTACTAATAATAATAATAATAATACTAATACTACTAATAATAAGAATGATAATGATAATGATAATGATAATGATAATGATAGTGATAGTGATAGTGATAGTGATAGTGATAGTGATAGTGATAGTGATAGTGATAGTGATAGTGATAATGATAATGATAATGATAACAATAATAATAAAATTTACTATTTTTCATCTCCTTATTTTTGCTTTGCTACGAGCCAAAATTGAACTTTGGCCGAACCGACAATCCCAGACAAAAGAGTTGGGACACGAAGTAACTTCCCCCCTCGCCCCAATTTCAATGTTGATGATCAGGTGATATTTTCCACTTTTTTGATGGGAAAAAGCAATATTATCCAACATTGATTAGGGGGGACGGGGGATGCGTGATACAGCCCAAGTGTCCCAACTACTTTTGGCCGGGATTGTCTGAAAGAGATATGCGAGGAATTTCCCAGTGAAGGTAACGCCAGCGATTGTCATGGCGTCACGATATTTTAGAATTCAATTTCGGGTCAACGGCAGACACTTTGTTTCTGGAAATTGAACAGAACTTTTCTACGTTAACTTAGATTAAGGCTTGGTGCTGATATTCGTGGAATATAACTCGTAACCGCCTGTAGCAAAACGAAAATCTGCGACTTAATTGTTTCAAGCAAAATGACATTAAAAGGAAAGTTAGAGCTCGCGTCTATTATTTAATACAGTTTCCAGAATTATAAATTTTCAAAGAAGCAGATCTTTGTGTTGTTTTACGGAATAGCGTTAAATAAATAAACTTAGGCACTGTTTACATGGACGCGGTTTCATTTGTAACCGCATCGGTTTCGACGCGGTTACGCCTTTCGTTAACTCTGACATGGCGCCGGTCGAGTTCGCTATCAGAACTGGGTCGTTTTGAAAATGCTTTCAAAAGTGGAGCGTTTTAAAAATGATACGGTTTCACTGGTCGTGTAAATGGTGAAACTGCATCGATTTAAAAACGCTCTTGTGCGAAATTGGCTGACTCGCGAAGTAAATACGGTAAACCTCGCACGGTGTGCTGCACTTTGCTGTACAATCACTGCTTTGATCTATTTAACTTCGCTTTTGCAGCTTTCGTGCATTTTATTCTCTATAAACTGAGAGGCAAACCGCAATAATAATCAGAGATGTCTTGAAATGTTGACTTTTTCGCCGACACGCAGAGTAACGAAGAGAAAAGCCAAACAACTATTCTGGATTCGGCCTGGGAGAACTCGTGTTTGGTGGGACAATCAGTTTTGAACGGGGACACGCTCACTTTGACATAAACGGTTGGATTTAACGGTTGGATAAGTTCCGTGTAAACTCTTGGAAACCATGTCGTTTTCGATACGGTTTCCAAGTCATGAAACTGTTTCGATTGGAAACCGCATCCGTGTAAACGAAGCTTTAAACCCATTGAAATGCTTATCCGTATACAGTAGTCAGATAAATGACGATTATACACGACACCACAACTTCCGGGTTGCATGTGTTTCATTGACGCGTGCGAATAACCACAACGGTTAACCACTAGAAAGTCAGCGTTTTGCGACCCTTCCCTGTTCTTCCCAAAAGGCAGAATTAAGGTACAAAAATGTCTCACCTCAAATTATTTGAAATGTAAGACGGAAGCAATTTGGTGACAAAATAGTCGAGTATGACACTTGAAATATGGTTAACCGTTTTCTGGAGCCAATAAACACGTAACTATCCTTTCTATTTGAATTGAACGGTTAACCATATAAACCTTCTTGCAAAGCTCTCTATTGCTAGTTCTTGATCCCAGACAATGCTAAATGGTTTTTCGTAATTCCTAGCAAACGGAAAAAGGTGTGATTTGAATAACACAAAACAGTTTGGAACCAAAATGTTTAACCAGAGTGGTTAATCGTAAGGGTTAATCGCGGCGGTTAAGAACACACCTTGCTTTATATGCGTTCCGTTACTAGAGGGGAAAGTGAGGAAAGACATGCATCATTTAATCGCGTATAGGTAGAAGCATCGCCTTATTGCTGGCCATAGAATGATAAACTTCGCGAAACGGCGAGGACAAGGCATGGACAGTTTTAAGGAATTGGACCATTATATCACTTAATTTTTCAATTTCACACAATGCATCTCATAGTTTTGTTATTTTTACATCTCATGTTGTCATTGCATGTTTTAAGAAACTTTTTGTATCTTTAATTTTTAACATTTATCTTTTTTCTGTATATCTTATATGAGGGCCACTAGCTTGTCAGTGATTGCTGTTGTGTGGTACCCTCATTATTATTATTATTATTATTATTATTATTATTATTATTATTATTATTATTATTATTATTATTATTATTATTATTATTATTATTATTATTATTATTATTATTATCATTAACAAACAATTTATTGATCGGTAACAAACGCTAACATTAAAATCCTACATACAATTAGTTCGCTAAAAAAATACTATTCCGTTATTATTATTATTATCATCATCATCATCATCATCATCATCATCATCATCACCATCATCATCATCATCATCATTATTATTATTATAAGGCGAAAATATCCACTTGCTCGGTACCTACAATTTTGACCGAATTTGAATTATTTCTGTTTCGCGTGAATGAACCACCACTCTAAAGACGTAGACAAGGACATCTTTTTAATGCAGGAAATAGAAACATCCTTTTCAAACACAATATATTGTGCAAAGTTGAATTTTATGGGCGATCAAGTGGGCCATATGCCCCTTAAGAGGCAACAGAAGGTCAGGCCACGAACTTATCAATCGCCTTCTGTAGAAGGTCAATTAGAAAGATGACTACGTTTCTTAGTGCTTATC
>JAHPZR010041601.1:0-12270 GCA_019787425.1 Platygyra sinensis | reverse complement strand
TAGGCATGTATCGGGTTACACTTGAATGAATGTTCAGCTGTGACTAGTGATATCAGTGGCGGATCCACACTTTGAGCTAAGGAGGGGCCCGGTTTAATTTTACTTGCCCAGCCGGCTTTTCTTCCTTCAGTCATTTATTATTTTTTCACCCAAGATAAGCGGAGGCGGGGGGGGGGAGAGTGGGGGTGGGTGACCGTAGGTCCCTCGGGTCCCTCCCCCAGATCAGCCACTGGATATAGTCGTCCTGTTCCATATATATTGAAACGTGGTTGACGGATAAACACCAGAAACACGCAGCTATCTTGAACAATGGATTTGGATTATCTTTGTTCACGAGTAGTGTGGGGAATGATTTCGCGAACTTTCAACCATGGCCAGTTCGTGACTACATGGGACGGTATATGTAACATACATGAGGTGATTACTGAGAGCAAAGCCTTCTGCCACTCGCTCCAGTCTTTTAACATTCATCCAAATGGCGTCGATTTGGAAGTTAGCCTCGCAAACCTTTCGTTCAAACACGGCGTCTTTGGTAAGGAAATTTTTATTCTCTTGAGAATGCCAAGTAAAATGATATATAACGTAAAATTAGGCCCATGCGATTCTTAAATCACACCACCTTGCAAACAATTTGTCAGACATGAAAATTACGCACTTATTACGTTAACGTGATGTGAGAACATAAGAATTAGAAGACTCCTCTTGATCGGATCCATACATTACCCCACAGGCTACCACACATCCCAGTTATGTTGAAAATGTTGCTTAAATCCAAATTGATGGGATTTATTTGGTGTTTTGTCAGTTTTTGCCAGGTTTTACTCCATCAGTTACCCAGAGGAGGAGCATGTGGGTTGCTCACATGCCTGGTAAGTCCAGAAGTAATGTCATGTATGATTTATACGTTTAAACTCTCTAGCGTTTAAATTAAAAACTAAAGCAGAAAAGTTAATGATTGTCGTTGTTTAATGCAAGTTGTGAGAGGAACCATTCCCTTGCATGGTGGGGTGGAGGGGGAGGGGAGGGGGGGGGGAACTTCCAAATAAAAAGGATGAGTGCGGTTGTCATATCTTTAAGGGGATCTTAAAATTGGTTTTGTTACCTCTTAGAGTGTTCAGCCTCAAAAGGTCCCCAGTGGGAGCTCTCACAGTACCTTTTTGGGTATCAAGAAGAGAAACAATGTAACGGGAGATAAATGCGTTGTTTTAAGCCCTGGCCCAATGGAGTTGCAAGTAGACGCAAGTTAAGTAGACCCATTTGACTTGCAACTCTGTTTAGCCAGGCCTTGCGTGCACTTGCGTTAAAATGCGATGATTGCGCTCACTTTGGTTGAGATCAAATGTGTAGTTCCAGAAAATATCCATACCCTCCTCACGGAAGTGGTTTGTGAAGACCCCCTTCTCGTCTGGAATTTTCGTTTTTCTTTACCCTCATTTCAGAACCCCTCGGAAATTCCAAGTCGTTTTACATGTAGAAAATTGATGGCTCAGTCACAGAGGTAAAATCAATTTACTTTATTTCTTTGCCATGTTATTTAAGATTTATCCTTTTACTGATCCGGAAAAAAATCATTACGATGTTTGCTTTCTTCCAGTAACATTAATATTGGTTTAAAATACAGCTAAATTTGTTTGTTGTTGGGTAGTTTAAATGCATATGATAATTTTCTCAACTGCCTAAGACTCTCAATCATGTCACAAAAACCATAACTGGAGTGTATCAATAGACTCTATAAATGTATGCTTTTTTTAGGCTGGCGTGCTAAACACAAACATAAACTTTTGGAAAACGCAGTTGAAAACATTTAAAAAGGAATCAGATTAATTTGTCAACTGTACTTTACCTTGCTTGTCTTCCATAATTTGTGCTAATTTGTGCTAATTAACGTGTGCGTAATTTATACCTTGATCTGACATTGTTGACCTTAGCTGATACAAACGTTCAAGCCAAGTAGCATCATCCGCAAGTAACATTACTAGATGAGCAGCTGAGCCTTCAGAAGGCGAGAGCGCAAGGAAAGGATCTGGAGATCAATTTTTCCGTCAGCCATTTTGTATCGGTTCTGTTTCGTGTGGGGATTTAGCAGGAAAATCACAGTGAAAACACAAACGTTATTGACAAGACACATTTAAGCTCAAGTAAATGGAGAAGTAATTTATTTCTTTCTATTCCTTTTGTGGGAGGCGCGGTGGCCTCATGGTTAGTGCGCTCGACTCCAGAGCGAGTGGTCCGGGTTCGAGCCCTGGCCGGGGACTTTGTGTTGTGTTCTTGGGCAAGACACTTTACTCTCACAGTGCCTCTCTCTACCCAGGTGTATAAATGGGTACCTGCAAATTGTTGGGGAAACCTAACAAAATTGCAGGGGAGTGACTTGCGATGGACTAGCATCCCGTCCAGGGGAAGTAGAAATACTTCTAGCCGCTTCATGCCACAGAAACCGGGATAAGCTCTGGCAGGTATATTTTATTTGAGCCAGCCTTGGCTTCAAGGCTTCACTATTCCTTTTTCAATTGTTAAAACAATTTACCTAAGTATATTATTTCATTTGTTTCAAACTGTTTGCCACCCTCTAGACAAAAGGCGAGACTTGAGCCCCTCGAAAATTTTAGCCTCTGACCCTCCCCTCCCCTTCAGAATTTCCATTGACCTTCCGTGGGGGGTATGGATATTTTCTGGAACTACACAAATAATTTGCACTCAAGTCAAAGCATGTTTTTCACCGTTTGGCCACCCAACTCAACGCAAGTTGAATGACGTCCATTAACCTATTATTAGCCAATGAAATAGAGGATAGTCTGCCTTAAAATGTTTTTTCTTTGCGACTTGCATGTACTTGCGAGGAAACTGGCGAGTCCATTTGGCCGCCCAACGCAAGTCCCTACTCAAGTTCAACTTGTGTCCACTTGCGACTACTTGCAGGTCCGTTTGTCCAATGCTTTAGAATGGAGACCTCTTAGGCTGAAAAAAATTCAAGCCACACAAACAAAACAGGATCTTGATAGCTCTAAGGGGCTCTTTTCACAATTTCCTATGAGCACTCCTAGCCTGTTCTTTTTGTATGGGAGTTTCCTTGTGGGAACCATGTCAAGAATTGGTTTTGAATAGTGAATTACTTTAATTTCAAGTATATTGCACAAAAAGGAAAACAGTTTATCAGCAACATGGAAAATGGAAATAAAATACAATGCAATTGTTCTAGTTTAAATTTCTTTGTTTAATAATGTAACTATTAGAAATTACATCAGCTGAAAATTTCAGTTACAGTAAAAACCCGCGAGTAAGAACCACTATTTTAAGAACCTGTTAGGCTAAAATTTGCCTGTTATATCCCCTTTATATAAGAACCACTTCAGCCTATAAAATTTGGAAACAGGTTCTTATTTTCTAAAATCAATTAAAATAAACTGAATCCTCTTTGGAGACACCTTGGAGCCTTCACAATTCATGTTATTAGTGTTTCAATATAGTTTTAATATAGTTTTAATAGTTTCAACATTGGTACGTAAATTTCATATAAGAGAAAGGCTGAAATTATACCGCTAAATGCTCTGTCGGAACAATGAATTTTTTTCTTCAGAAAAATAAGAACCGGTTATGAACCTAAAGAGCCTAAAATTCTGTTATATACTCTTTATGTAAGAACCTGTTTAGGCTAACCTGGAAAACTGTAGGTTCTTACTCGCGGGTTTTTACTGTACTCATGGTAGAAAGGTGGTTGACAATGTTTCAACCTCTATTCATCTCTGTGAACTCAATATTGTTGTTTGTTGTTAACTGCTAGGGAAGAAGTTCTGTTTTGGGTGCCTTTCAATATCTCCACTCTTCTCTGGTTACACTCCGAAAAGGAATATCACTTTGCTGACCACCTTTAAAGTTGTGGACAATTCTATCCTTGGAAAGAGCGTGAAAAAGAATCGCAAACCCTACTTAATAGGATTTTACAAAGGTAGAAAGACTGCCGAGCAGGGTGATGTGATCAAAGTTGCCATTGCAGGCAAAACGAATAAAGCAGTTGTCATTGGTACAAGAAAAACAAAACATCATACGATACCAAGATATGACAACAACTGTGTTGTGCTTGTGGATGAGAACCTCGCTCCACTAGGAACTCGAATAAAGGCACCAATACCAACAATTCTAAGAAAGAGACAAGACAAGTTGTCAAAAGTGCTGGCTCTTGCTACAAGGTTTATTTAACTTATGCTTCTAATCTGAATTGTGTTGTTAATAAAAGTTTGTTTTGCTCAAATGTGTAACTTTGGAGTTAATTTAAATGCGGTTAACAGTGGCGGAACCAGACCTTGAGCTAAGGAGGTGGGGAGGGGGGGAAGGCAGTTTTGATTTACTTGCCCCGCTGGCTTTTCTCCCTTGCATGATTAATTTTTTTACCCAAAATAAGGGGCCCCCAAGCCCCTCCCCTAGATCCGTCAGTGGTAAAATTCTGTGCACTTACTGCTTCAAACCTTGCCTCAGAATAGGAAAAGAAAATAATTAAAAGTTTATAAGCTCCAAAGAACTTAGTGATCATATATAATATTCCTAAGTTTGAATATCAACTCATGAGCTTATAGTAAGCTTCTGTTCTAAAAGATTTTAAAATTTGTTCCACCTATAACCTTCTTACTCTGGTTTCATAAGGGTCATTGGAAACCTGGAAAGTCATGAATTTCATTTTCCAGGCCTTGAAAGTCATGGAATTTACTTGTTGGTCATAGAAAGTTGTGGAAAATGATAGTTGAAGTGCTACTATGACCAAAAAAACAATTCATTTTTTTCTTTGGATGTCAAAACTATGTTAACTAAACACTAACTGACCCAAGTTTTAAGTGCTGACTTTAAAAAGACACATGTTTATTTTAACTGGAATTTTCTTACTTATTGGTCTGCCAATACTAACTTTAAAGTCTTAGAGAACTGGGTCGAGGAGAAAATGATGTCAAAGACTCGCTAGTTTAAGAATGTAATGCTGTGTGTACATGGCTGAATTAATATGCAGCATGGGCATTTTGGGCTTTCAGACTTTTAAACCCATGTTTTGCATGTAAAATAAATTGCGTTTACATGCTGAAATTTTAAGCTAGTGAGTAAATGATGTCATTTTCTCTAGATCCAACCCTCTGAGGTCTAATTGGTCAGTTTTGAACGTGAGTAAAGGCAAACCTTGATATCCAAAACTTACACTAAAAAAAAAACAGCCTTTTGATAAAACTCAAAGCTCAAAACTTTGCCAGTTAGGTGTTAAGCGAACACGCTTTCAAAATCTGGAGAAAAGGAAATGATTTTTTTATCATGGCACTTAAGCCTGGCAAATTCATCTCTGCACAGGTCAAAACAAGAAATACAATATACAAAGCAAGAAATTATTAACCTCCCATGCAGACACTCAAGACAATTTGAACTACACACATCTTTGGTGAGCACCAGAGATAACCAAAAAAAAGCAGATTTGACCCTAAAACAAAAGATAGTTAAACTTTAATACTTGACTCCTGGAGCTTTTTGCCAAAAATACAAGTTTTTGGACATTTTGGAGACTTTCGGCCCGGTTATGGGCCAAATTACCTCCAATCTTCTCGAAAAGGCATTTGCAATGTGACAGCATGCCTTTCTTCCCACTAGCATCATGCTTCTTGACATGCACAGAACTCAAAATTTGGCATTTTTGGACAAAAAAGTGGCCATGTCTTTAGGTGTTTCGGTTTTTTGGTTCCTTTTTTCATCTTTCTTTTTCTCCTTTTATCTTTTTTGCTGCAGTAATTGACCTTGTACTGGGCTTGCCTCCAGCTTGAAAATTTCCAAGAATCATCATTGAGATGGGCAATAAATATTTTTACCATGGAGGAGCTAAGTGTATGTTGTTGCAGTGAATTTTGCTGCAAGTTTTTTCAGTCAAATTTCTGAGCATTTTTGTGGATGTTTCAGGTTCCATTGAGCCAGTCATTCTGATCTGGGTGTCACTGGGAAGATCTTTTCCAGCAGAACTTCAGTATAGATGATGCCAATCATCATGTCAGAAGTTGAACGAAGGCCAACTCTCGTCACTTCTGGTTACGGCTCAAAGGGGTTATGGTCATGGAAAAAAGGAAAAGATCATGGAAAAGTTCATTGAAAGTAATGCCATATTTATTTGTCACTTCATAATAAGTAAAAAGCTAATTTTTGATAATTCAATGTACTGGTTTTGTGGTTTTACAGCAAGTTATGATTGTATCATTGAATGACTTGTTCAACAATGTAGATTGTGAGCAACCACTCCTATAATTTCTATTTCTTGTCAATGGGAATTAAGATTTTTTCCAACTGCACATTGGTCTAAACACTTGATGTGTAGCAGACGCTCTTTCCCAAAAGCACACAATTACCGTAAGCGAACAAAACTACGAGCAAGTGAGAAAAAATAAAGAGCATAGGAAGGGATGAAGCAAAAAGCACCCCTTCTCCTTTTTTGGCTCACCCCCTCCCCACTTCTTGTTAATTTTTGCTCACTCCAGGCTTGCTTGTTTGATTGCTTGCTCAATCTCCCTGCCTGGAAAACAGCGTTTTCTTTAAGTTTTTAAGTAACCGGAGTTTTGTGAAAAGTAGACGGTTGTGGGACCTGATAAACATCATCTCCTCAACTTATCGACCCATGAAGCAATGAAAGTAGCCGGCGAAACTAGCAGAGAAGCCAGCAAAATTCGCCGGCTGCCGGCTCTTATATACAACCCTGGGAAAATGGAAAAGTTGAAGCATTCCCAATGCAGACTACTTTCAAGACACGTATCAAATTGCCACCACAACAGCTTTCTTTCAACAACTGCTTGTTGATTTTCCTTAGCTTGTCTGACATGTCCAACATTGAATGAATTGGTAAAGAGATTCAAATTCACCTTGTGTGGACTAGGCAGGAGTTAGTATGAATTATTCAAGGCGTTGGCAAAGCACATACCTTAATATAAAATACTGACACAATGATATATCATGAATTGCTAGGCACCTATTAAACCACTTGAAAACAAACAGTTTATTGCATTGATCCAAAAAGATCTTACAAAATTTACAGAAGCTTACATCACCAATGATTAATCATTAAACCAATGTTGGCACTAACAAGATACAATAAAGCTAATGTCATGAAATTTTCATAACGACTGGAACAGTGCATGCTTAAAAGAGTTATTACACATCCTTTTGAATTACAAATCTTCATTCTCAGTTCTTGCATGTTAATCACCACACTAGACCCCACTCTTAGTTTGCCTGCTTGGCCATCTGGAATCTCACAGCAATAAAAGGCAAGGAAAACATTGTTCCAGCATACAGGATCAGGGTCATAAGAAACCTTGGCTTGTTCTTCGTCTGGAAAGGCATGTTCTGAGACAAAACAAATACCTACTGTTAATACCTAAGATTAAGGTCCTGTCTATATTATGCAACAATCACTGCTTATTTTGCATTTGCGTTTGAGCAAAACCCAGGCAGGTAAGTCACATGATTATCGTGGCACAATCGTTTTCGAAACGCTCTCTTTTCAAAATGTTTTCCATCCACCCTGAAACACAAGGGCAGTGTTTTCAAATTCCATCAGTTTGAAAAGAATTTTCAAAAAGCTCCTTTCTCCGTAATTATTGTTTGCACGACCCCACCAGCGATGCTGATCTTTTTATCGTGTTGAAATAAAGTTATTACTTACTTACTTACTTGAGATGGATTAGTGTGGACAGGACTAGCCATAGAAATAAAGCTGCATTTTCAAATTTCTGTAGTGTACACACCATAGTGTAAATGGCATCTAAGGCCTGGTTTAAACGTCGCATTTTACATGCACCGAATCAAGTACTAATTTTAGCCGACTAGAATGAATACGTTCACCTGATTTGATTTAAACGTCACATTTTTTGGCGAATAAAATTGCTGAGCGCGAGTGACGTGTTTTAAATTCCCATTCGAGCAAACGTAAATTATTTAAAATAATTTGAATTCAATTCGGCACATGTGAAATAAGGCGTTTAAATCAACTGTCGAATTTCAGTCATATATTCGACTGGACCAGTCGAATATTCAACTGACTATTAGCGAATTGAAATATGTCGAATTTAATTGATTTAGACGTCGCATTTTACATGCACTTAATTTGGCAATTCGATTCAGCGCATGTAAAATGCGACGTTTAGACCGGGCCTAATAATTTTAAAGTGTACTTTATACACTTTAAAAAACACATAAAAAACACATTAAAAAACACATTAGTCATTTCGCATTCAACCAGGTTTAATTGCTCTGTCTCCCATAAAATATAAGTATATGCAGTGCCAGCAAAGTTGCTTTGATCTTTCCTAGAAAAATCAGGAAAGAGGATACTTTTCCCATTTTGAGGAACCTGCAAGTAGGGTATCCTTCTAATTCTCACATAATTTGAACAGCCTGTAATTAAGGGTCGAAAATAGAACGAGGGAAGTGTAACATTTCAAGCGATTTACGAATGATTCAACAAGTAACGTTCCTCTGAAAAAAAGAACGCATTTTCATGAAAGTTTTCAATTAGCCCCTATCTACTACAGGGAAGAATTAAAACGGTCACTGAAGCCGGTGACGACGTCGGAACGTCATTCCTGAAATAAGCTCGCATGTAAAAAGAGAGGAAACACAAGTTGCCATTAAAAAGATCAAACACTTACGTTTCCTGGTCCTTCTGCATACTCTGAACGTAAACGTTGTAATCCAGTGCAACGAACACGGGTAGCAGATCGGCCAAGAATATTGAGTGTCCTTCCAGTAAGCGACATCTTGAAACGGACCTTGAAACGAGGAAAGCGCTGGAGGGAGTACTGAGTGTGCGCTACTGTAATGAACGCTGACTTGAGCCGATAATTCAAGATGGCGGCAAACATGGAAGCCTAAAGGCGCAAACTTTCTCAACATATATACCGGTGTTACTACCTCTTATGATTTTTTCGTCTGATTCAAAGCCATGGTAAGTGAGATATTTTAAGTTATTTATAAAAGACATGTTCTTTCGTTTCTTGGTTCTCTTTCGTCTTTGATATATGGATTCAGTTTTAATTCTATCTGAAAATTATGCCTTACTACAGTAAAAAAACGTCCGCGCGGGATGGAATGTCAGACAACTCTCCCCCCTGGACAATTAGCCCCAGACAACTCGCCCCCGATCTTCAGAATCGATAGTGGATAAAAGAACGAGGAATAATTTGTATGACGTCAAGTCTTGGTTTCATATATATTTAGCGGCTCGGTTCGGTAGCGGATAAAAGAACGAGGCGCCAGTTGTCTGAAGATCGGGGGCGAGTTGTCAGGGGCTAATTATCCAGCTTTTATTTCAATGAAACTTTATAGTTAAATTTTTGATAATCCATTGGGCTTGTGTAACTTGAAAAACGGATCTTTCTGATTGTTAATTTATCATAATGTCATTACTTAAATTCTTAATCGATTCTTAAATGCCAAATGCATGGATGCCACATGTACATGTGAGCTTTATTTTGAGAAAGCTTAATGATTTATCAAGCGATCAGACTCAAACTAGGCCAGCTGATCAAGTGGGATAGGTGGCTCTAAGTATGATTTTGTGTGATTTCTCTCGCAAGGCCTGTGGTTATTTAGTCCCCCATCGGGGGGGGGGGGGGGGTACTTCCAATAATGGCCAATAAAGGGAGGCTCAGCCCGAAAGGGGTACCTTTTTCAGGCTTAAGGTACAAAAAGGGTAAGGATTTCACAAGTCAGAGGTATATAACGGGGTAGGGAAATCGGTCATTTAGGTATTTAAAAGGTCTTTTAATTAAAATATTTCGAAGAGACGCACTAATGACTGTATCAGTTTATTTATTAAGCACTACAGGAAAGAAATGGGTTGCAGTGTTCTAAAGTGGATATGTGAAAGGGGTACCTTTTCTCAATAAAAGGTATATAAAAGGGGTACTTTTTCTGTTAAATTGGTGTATGAAAGGGTAAGGGGCTGGACCTAATGGGGCAGAGCCTCCCCGTATTAAACTTTGTTAAGGAATTACCGATAGCACACTTCTTTAATCTTCCGTATACATTTAGTTGACGGTTGTGAGTTTGCAAAAATGACTTTTCAATGCTTAGTGTTAATTTACCTCCTTATCAGAGCAGATAAATGGCTCAATCTATGATCTAGCACTTAAAATGTCAGCTTCAAAAACCTGCTACTGTGGCTGAACACAGCTTTTGTTACCTGTGTTTCATTCACCTTTTCCCTAAAACCCTTGATCCTTTGGTCACCAAAAATGGCAGCAAGCAAGTAAACAACACAAACTTTGGTTTTTTGATAGTTAAGCTCACGTTTGTGCCATTGCCATAGCAACCTGAATAAATAGAAACAGGCCTTTTGTTACAGGTTATTTCAGGTTGTCAGTTACCCTTATTTTTTAAATTAATTATTATGTCACTGTAATTTAATCTAATTTAATCTAAATAAGGGATGAATAAAGCTGTTGTTGCAGAAAATCTACATGTAGTCTTCAAATTTTCTTAATAATTTGCATGCAGCAAACTTGTAACAATTTTCACAAGTTAACACTATTTTAATAATAGTTAACAGAGAGATCTTTAATTATCCCTGCTTGAAGGCTCACTGAAATATCTAGAATTTTCTCTATTAAAGTTTTTCTCAGTACTCTTGTTACTCGTGTCCAAATGTGTTTTTGTACCAATTTTGTGCAGTTGTAATGAGTGCAGTTCTCAAGAAATTAGCGCATTTCTGAGAAAGCCATTCCACATTCAATTGTAATTTTTTGACTTACTACGCGTGCACTGCATTTAACTGGGTTCTTTCGGTAACAAAGAAAAATCTGAGAATTGCTCAGTTCCTTGCTTTTAACATGCCTTTGTAATAAAAGACAAAAACCATCAATACACAGTGTTGAGTTATGAAGAAAAATATCATCTATTGGTAACATGAGCATTGACCAATTGAAATGGTTATTGTCTCAATGCTATGTTTGATTTTAGCAATCTTTGTGCATGTGCTGAATCGCATTAGCAAGAGTGCATGCCAAAATTTTGTTCATCCACCTTAACTTGAACTTTTAACATCGAGTTGTTAAAGACTGCTGGCATAGTTCAACAGTTTCTTTAGAAAGCAAATGGAATACACTGCTCACTCCCAGGATTCTCCAGGGTTTTAGAGCAAGCTGTATCATACTCTACCAAAAAAACATGAATATAAACAAGTTGCTTTGTTTTGTTCTAGTCACAGTACAGTGTATGCTACAAGCAAGAACAAGGTAAGATATATCTATAGACAAAAACTAATAAGGGTAATGGCGATAAGTGACATTAGGAAATAGTTTCATGCATGTTTTGTCAAAATTCTAATATTTTAATTAAACCTAAAGAATAAGAATTTTTATGAAATGCAAGTGAAATTATTTCCTTATCTCACAAGTTTTCCATTTGATTAGTAATACTTTCTGTACTTCTGAATATTATACGCAACAAATTACACTCACAATTATTGTGAGTTTTGACATATTTTTGGACCAGTGGTTTTCATGGCTATTTTGTAATATTTCACTGGTGAAATTATAACTTAACATCCACATTTTGGTCCAAGATCAAGGTCGGAGTAATTTGGTATCCATGATATTAGACAGTTAGGATAATCACTTGAGTATTACGATGAAGATTTTTTTTGTAGGCTCAAGACATAATTACTCAGGAGGAACTTGTCATTTTTGAATGTTTAGAAATATCAAGATCTTTAATGAATTCCCTGTAAAGAGAGGTGGTTGTTCTTTATTTGTAAGATGGAGTATTTACAAACCTTATGACAATAAGGCTTGGGATAATCGTCAGAAGTCTTCAGATTTAATTAGAGACATTGGATTTATTCTTGGGAAGTTTTGAATATGCATACATGTATGTTATGGTAGCTGCATAGCATTTTTGAGGTTTTTATTTTAGAAGCTTGGTCCCAGGTACTAGTACCTGTCTACTTTGAACAGATTACCTGAGTACTTACTTAAAGTACGAAATGGAAAAAAAAATCAACAGGGAGAAAAAACCTTAACTAAATTTTAACTTCTCCCTGAAAGTTGAAAACATTTTTTTTCCTGAAGCCCCTAGAGGCTCAGGCCTTCAGCCCTTGTGTCTATAGGACTGGACACCCATTTACATGTACTGTCATATAAACCCTCCTACTTCAAAACTTATTGACCCCCTTGCTTTTTGTGCCTCCGTTTTAACTTTTGATGAGCAAATAACTAGATTTGATAACTGGAGCTAGGTTTTTCTACGTTGCTGGCTATACAT
>JAHPZR010041600.1:22500-28970 GCA_019787425.1 Platygyra sinensis | reverse complement strand
AAAAAACACATAAAAAACACATTAAAAAACACATTAGTCATTTCGCATTCAACCAGGTTTAATTGCTCTGTCTCCCATAAAATATAAGTATATGCAGTGCCAGCAAAGTTGCTTTGATCTTTCCTAGAAAAATCAGGAAAGAGGATACTTTTCCCATTTTGAGGAACCTGCAAGTAGGGTATCCTTCTAATTCTCACATAATTTGAACAGCCTGTAATTAAGGGTCGAAAATAGAACGAGGGAAGTGTAACATTTCAAGCGATTTACGAATGATTCAACAAGTAACGTTCCTCTGAAAAAAAGAACGCATTTTCATGAAAGTTTTCAATTAGCCCCTATCTACTACAGGGAAGAATTAAAACGGTCACTGAAGCCGGTGACGGACGTCGGAACGTCATTCCTGAAATAAGCTCGCATGTAAAAAGAGAGGAAACACAAGTTGCCATTAAAAAGATCAAACACTTACGTTTCCTGGTCCTTCTGCATACTCTGAACGTAAACGTTGTAATCCAGTGCAACGAACACGGGTAGCAGATCGGCCAAGAATATTGAGTGTCCTTCCAGTAAGCGACATCTTGAAACGGACCTTGAAACGAGGAAAGCGCTGGAGGGAGTACTGAGTGTGCGCTACTGTAATGAACGCTGACTTGAGCCGATAATTCAAGATGGCGGCAAACATGGAAGCCTAAAGGCGCAAACTTTCTCAACATATATACCGGTGTTACTACCTCTTATGATTTTTTCGTCTGATTCAAAGCCATGGTAAGTGAGATATTTTAAGTTATTTATAAAAGACATGTTCTTTCGTTTCTTGGTTCTCTTTCGTCTTTGATATATGGATCAGTTTAATTCTATCTGAAAATTATGCCTTACTACAGTAAAAAAACGTCCGCGCGGGATGGAATGTCAGACAACTCTCCCCCTGGACAATTAGCCCCAGACAACTCGCCCCCGATCTTCAGAATCGATAGTGGATAAAAGAACGAGGAATAATTTGTATGACGTCAAGTCTTGGTTTCATATATATTTAGCGGCTCGGTTCGGTAGCGGATAAAAGAACGAGGCGCCAGTTGTCTGAAGATCGGGGGCGAGTTGTCAGGGGCTAATTATCAGCTTTTATTTCAATGAAACTTTATAGTTAAATTTTTGATAATCCATTGGGCTTGTGTAACTTGAAAAACGGATCTTTCTGATTGTTAATTTATCATAATGTCATTACTTAAATTCTTAATCGATTCTTAAATGCCAAATGCATGGATGCCACATGTACATGTGAGCTTTATTTTGAGAAAGCTTAATGATTTATCAAGCGATCAGACTCAAACTAGGCCAGCTGATCAAGTGGGATAGGTGGCTCTAAGTATGATTTTGTGTGATTTCTCTCGCAAGGCCTGTGGTTATTTAGTCCCCATCGGGGGGGGGGGGGGGGTACTTCCAATAATGGCCAATAAAGGGAGGCTCAGCCCGAAAGGGGTACCTTTTTCAGGCTTAAGGTACAAAAAGGGTAAGGATTTCACAAGTCAGAGGTATATAACGGGGTAGGGAAATCGGTCATTTAGGTATTTAAAAGGTCTTTTAATTAAAATATTTCGAAGAGACGCACTAATGACTGTATCAGTTTATTTATTAAGCACTACAGGAAAGAAATGGGTTGCAGTGTTCTAAAGTGGATATGTGAAAGGGGTACCTTTTCTCAATAAAAGGTATATAAAAGGGGTACTTTTTCTGTTAAATTGGTGTATGAAAGGGTAAGGGGCTGGACCTAATGGGGCAGAGCCTCCCCGTATTAAACTTTGTTAAGGAATTACCGATAGCACACTTCTTTAATCTTCCGTATACATTTAGTTGACGGTTGTGAGTTTGCAAAAATGACTTTTCAATGCTTAGTGTTAATTTACCTCCTTATCAGAGCAGATAAATGGCTCAATCTATGATCTAGCACTTAAAATGTCAGCTTCAAAAACCTGCTACTGTGGCTGAACACAGCTTTTGTTACCTGTGTTTCATTCACCTTTTCCCTAAAACCCTTGATCCTTTGGTCACCAAAAATGGCAGCAAGCAAGTAAACAACACAAAACTTTGGTTTTTTGATAGTTAAGCTCACGTTTGTGCCATTGCCATAGCAACCTGAATAAATAGAAACAGGCCTTTTGTTACAGGTTATTTCAGGTTGTCAGTTACCCTTATTTTTAAATTAATTATTATGTCACTGTAATTTAATCTAATTTAATCTAAATAAGGGATGAATAAAGCTGTTGTTGCAGAAAATCTACATGTAGTCTTCAAATTTTCTTAATAATTTGCATGCAGCAAACTTGTAACAATTTTCACAAGTTAACACTATTTTAATAATAGTTAACAGAGAGATCTTTAATTATCCCTGCTTGAAGGCTCACTGAAATATCTAGAATTTTCTCTATTAAAGTTTTTCTCAGTACTCTTGTTACTCGTGTCCAAATGTGTTTTTGTACCAATTTTGTGCAGTTGTAATGAGTGCAGTTCTCAAGAAATTAGCGCATTTCTGAGAAAGCCATTCCACATTCAATTGTAATTTTTTGACTTACTACGCGTGCACTGCATTTAACTGGGTTCTTTCGGTAACAAAGAAAAATCTGAGAATTGCTCAGTTCCTTGCTTTTAACATGCCTTTGTAATAAAAGACAAAAACCATCAATACACAGTGTTGAGTTATGAAGAAAAATATCATCTATTGGTAACATGAGCATTGACCAATTGAAATGGTTATTGTCTCAATGCTATGTTTGATTTTAGCAATCTTTGTGCATGTGCTGAATCGCATTAGCAAGAGTGCATGCCAAAATTTTGTTCATCCACCTTAACTTGAACTTTTAACATCGAGTTGTTAAAGACTGCTGGCATAGTTCAACAGTTTCTTTAGAAAGCAAATGGAATACACTGCTCACTCCCAGGATTCTCCAGGGTTTTAGAGCAAGCTGTATCATACTCTACCAAAAAAACATGAATATAAACAAGTTGCTTTGTTTTGTTCTAGTCACAGTACAGTGTATGCTACAAGCAAGAACAAGGTAAGATATATCTATAGACAAAAACTAATAAGGGTAATGGCGATAAGTGACATTAGGAAATAGTTTCATGCATGTTTTGTCAAAATTCTAATATTTTAATTAAACCTAAAGAATAAGAATTTTTATGAAATGCAAGTGAAATTATTTCCTTATCTCACAAGTTTTCCATTTGATTAGTAATACTTTCTGTACTTCTGAATATTATACGCAACAAATTACACTCACAATTATTGTGAGTTTTGACATATTTTTGGACCAGTGGTTTTCATGGCTATTTTGTAATATTTCACTGGTGAAATTATAACTTAACATCCACATTTTGGTCCAAGATCAAGGTCGGAGTAATTTGGTATCCATGATATTAGACAGTTAGGATAATCACTTGAGTATTACGATGAAGATTTTTTTTGTAGGCTCAAGACATAATTACTCAGGAGGAACTTGTCATTTTTGAATGTTTAGAAATATCAAGATCTTTAATGAATTCCCTGTAAAGAGAGGTGGTTGTTCTTTATTTGTAAGATGGAGTATTTACAAACCTTATGACAATAAGGCTTGGGATAATCGTCAGAAGTCTTCAGATTTAATTAAGAGACATTGGATTTATTCTTGGGAAGTTTTGAATATGCATACATGTATGTTATGGTAGCTGCATAGCATTTTTGAGGTTTTTATTTTAGAAGCTTGGTCCCAGGTACTAGTACCTGTCTACTTTGAACAGATTACCTGAGTACTTACTTAAAGTACGAAATGGAAAAAAAATCAACAGGGAGAAAAAACCTTAACTAAATTTTAACTTCTCCCTGAAAGTTGAAAACATTTTTTTTCCTGAAGCCCCCTAGAGGCTCAGGCCTTCAGCCCTTGTGTCTATAGGACTGGACACCCATTTACATGTACTGTCATATAAACCCTCCTACTTCAAAACTTATTGACCCCCTTGCTTTTTGTGCCTCCGTTTTAACTTTTGATGAGCAAATAACTAGATTTGATAACTGGAGCTAGGTTTTTCTACGTTGCTGGCTATACATTATTTAAGCTTCAGAGTCATGAACTACTGTACATATAGGCAAACTGAGTACTTAGTTAAGGTTGAAGCAATAAAACGCTGCTGGAAATGTTTTTTAATTAGCGCATGAGGATAGTATTTGGACAGTAACCTGGGGAACAAGTGACAAGGATGGAATAGAGAATATCATAACAGGTGCTGTTGATGACATGGTCAAGTGCTGGAGATGGTGAGTATTGAAATATTTTAATTTTTTTTTTCTTTACCTCAAAGTAACATTGTGGTATTGCAGAGGAAAGGTACATGAAATTCAAACTTCAAGAAATCTATCTAGTTTTCTCCTTCTTAGTTTGTTTTCATTGAGCAATAAAATTATTATACCAACAATTATTTTGGCAGAAAGAGAGGAATTTAAAAAATCGTTTGTGAATGATTACATAATTGCAGGAATGAGGAGAAACTGGAGCCAAGATTTAACTTTGAAGGACATCAACTTGGAGTTGTGTCAGTGGACATTAACTTGACTGGAACAAGTATCCTACAAACACAATGTATATTGATTGATGCAAACAGTGATGCAAACCTTTTGAATAGAACTTCTTTAAAAAAAGAATTTCCTTGAGATAGCCAAGCTGCCAAGCAGGCAATCATTCTTGTCTTGTCAATTTTTTGTCAATTTGCCCAACTTTTAAAACTGTTTTCTTCCTTTCTTGGTAAATCTTCTCTTTGAGAGTGTTACACTGTTAAGGCTTTCAGCTACTATAATTGAACTGGGAATTAATGTTAAGAAAGGTGTCTTAATACATACTCCTTTTTTATCACTTACTATAAATTAATCCTTTATATGCTGCCACATATTACCCAGCTACAAGTACCAGAATGCCTGGAACAGGTTGATAACAGTGGCGGGTCCAGACCTTGAGCTAAGGGGTGGGGGGTTGCTTTTCCTGTCAGGTTTTCTTCTTTCTCTATTTTTTTAACCAAAATAAGGAGGGTGGGGGGTGGGGGGGGGGGGGTTCTGGGCCCCTCCCCTTGATCAGCCACTGGATGGTATAGTACAAAGTTTACCAACTCTATGCTTGAAAGGTTAGGTTACAACCTTTACTGATCACTTTATTTTATATTATTATTCACAAATTTTATCTTGCCCGCTTTTTTCGTGAGATGTAGTGCTTGTAAATGAGACATGCACTAGGTATAATCTGTGGTATCCTCCTTGTGTGAGTCTAAACTTCATTCCAGTAGCTCATTTAAGATGCAAAATGGCAAATCAATATCAGCAAGTTCCATTAGAACCATGTAGATCATGCAATCATGTTCTTGTGACAGTAATGTCTGATAGTGGTAAAATCCTTGACCAAAAATGATGCAAACAGTGGCAGCATCAAGTTCACTGGACAGCCATATCAGAATTTGGGATTTAGAATCTGGAAAGCAGCTGAAAGCCATTGACTGTGGACCAGGTACAGTACCACATGATATAATTTGAAAAAAATTGGAGTCCATTATTTTGATGAGTTTGCAACTGGTTCTTATGAAATTTGGCAGTGATGCACATAATAACTAAATTCGGTTATAATATTAAGTAGTGTGATTGAAAATCAGAAAAACATGACATCATCAAAATGGTCCATTGCACTCAGTTAATTATAATTTGATTAACCCTGTTCAATATTTTTTTACAGTGGATACTTGGACTGTTGCATTCTCGCCAGACTCTAGATACATTGCGACTGGCAGCCATGCTGGGAAGATTAGTTTAATAGGTGTCGAAAGTGGCAAAAAGGAGAGCGCCTTGGATACAAGAGGAAAATTTACCATGAGTATAGCTTATGTATGTTATTTATGCTTCTTTTTTTAATCTTTTTCGCTGTACATACCCCTCATACATGCTTGCATCCTAACAGGGTTCCCCAGAAGCTCTAGTGACCGGCAAAATTCGCTGTCTACTCAACCCAGGCAAACTGGCTACTCAGGGAAAATGTACATGCATTTTTGTGGGTAGGCTGGGCAGGGAAAGAAGTTGTTGCCGGCTACTTGAAATTTTTCTTTGACTAGTTCAAAAATTTCGGGAGAACCATGATCCTAAACTGTTGAGAGGGTGTCTGAAGTCCCATTCTGATATGTTGATGACCAGTGGAGACTAGTTTGCAGCCTAAATTTTAGAGTCAGGAATGCTCTTTCTAGAGCAAGAAAAAAACTTCAGAAGTAAAAGGGAATCTTGAAAAACAAAGTACTTTAAGGTGCATAAACAAACCTTTAAAAACCTGACTTCTCATGACTGTTTGCAGCTGAGCTATTCTAAAACATGTTATATAAATGGTGGCCCCTTTTTCTTATCTCTGATGTTAGCTGGAACTGGGTACAGCAGAGTTATTTTCAGCAATTATTAATAATTACAAATTTATTTGACTTCA
>JAHPZR010041600.1:10000-20000 GCA_019787425.1 Platygyra sinensis | reverse complement strand
TCAAGGTATCCACTTAGTGTTAATTAAAAATTTAATTCTCTACTCATACCAAGATATTAAGGGTATGTCCCCTCAAAGTGATTTTCAAAACATGACAATGAAAACCAAACTACAGTGAGACAATAGCTGTATCTAGAAGGGATAATTTACAACTGATTAATTTATGCAAGTCTCAAATTAATGTAATATGTATCTACTTTAAATAGTAGTAATTAAAAACTTCTTTGTCCTTTGAGAAACATTGACTAATATAGAAACACAGAAGTAATGTTTTGTTAAAATACTTAGACAATCTGTACTTTTAGAAAATATCCATACCTCCCCCAAGGAAGGGATTTTGTTAACCCCTTCCCCCACCCACCCACCCATCTGGAAATTCTTTGTAAGCTTCATAAATTTCTTTAAATTTTTTGAAGCTTCCATTCTCCGGGAAATTCCAATCCCCTTTGTGGAAGGAGTATGGATATTTTCAGGAACTGCACAATTTTAGGTCAAAATAATCTTATACCAGTAGAATATACTGATTCAACAAATAAGAAAATATAAGTTAAAACTGGAACAATGAATTTGAGCAAAGTAGCCCCTGGATAGAAGCCATATTTCTCGCTTTGCTAAAAGTTTGACTGATAAGTTTTTCCTTTTTTTTCAAGTTCCAGTGACAAGACTGTAAAGGTGTGGGATGCAGGCTCAAGACAGTGCGTTCAGACTTTTTACGAACACAAACGATCAGGTATATACTAACTTAGGGTGGTACATGTTTGCTAAGGGAGAGAGGGCTATATGTTTCGTTTACAACAACTCAGTTATCTGAGGGTGAGGAAAGTACTTATTGACAACCCTGTTGAACCTATTTAAATAAATTCTCCTTCAGAGAGGTATACTTAGCGTACTAAACAGTTGGCGGTTACAATGTATAAGGTGGTTAATGATTATTCCCATTTTGCCTTCATGAACTTTTTCAAACAACACCGCAAATTCACACCCATAACTTGCGAGGATCCGCTCATAATCTCTTAAGTTTATTCCCAGACAACTCTCTAAGGCCAGAACAAGTAGCCTGCACTATCGAAGTACCTGCAATAGAGTGTGTAAGGTGACGTCATCAAATTCTCAACTCTAAACTAAAGAGCCACTAAAGGTTTTATCCTCATCAGACATAAGAGGCACTAAATTTATACCTGTTTACAACTTTCCAGCTCAGTAGCGTCTTTCCTTTGGAAACCAGCGCATTTGAATTTCGAAGTTATCGCCGCGCGTGACATAAAGCAGCATAAAGCTAGCGTTTGTCAAAAAATATACACTTATCTCGTGATTTTCAGCCATTTTAGGAGTTTAAGTATCAGGAAAAGTGCTCGTGTAAATGGTTTTTTGGCTCGGTTCAGAAAACGAGTCGACTAGATAGCCAAAGTAAGTTCCAGATGTTCACATTATTACCGTCCGCCATATTGGAGGACCAAGGAGGCCCTCCAACATGGCGGCTCCATACTAAGCTCTATAATTTTGCGCAAAACATCTCGACGAATTTCTCAACTTTCGGACAACACACACACCTTAAACGTGGAGAACTGTTTTCTTTATTTATCGTCTACAATATTGCAATTTCTTGACTTTATCCACTGCATGGTTTTTGATTTTATTTTTTTATTGCATGACAATGCACACACTCTATACGCAACAGCCTTTCAACAACTGTAGTACCAAAAACCCCACCACTCTTACTGGCTTTAAAGAATCCTTGCCGACATAGCAATTGTTACATGTTAGAGCTAAATAGCGTTTATTATAAATATGATAAGTAATAGCACCTGTTTTAGTATTAGTATAGGTTGTATTAGTTGTATTAGTAGAACTTCTTACAAGGCAATGGAGAGTTCCTGGTATGCTTATAAGGTGTGAGGAGAGAGAAAGTCTTGCAATGTGAATGGGCTCGGCATGTTCAAGGAGATACCAATTCTGAAATAGCAAATTAACATTTACCTACTTCTTGACGAGAGGTCTGAAGGACAGTAGCCTGTTCCACGCCTTTTTTAGTTGGGAAGAAGCACGAAAACAACGAGAGAAAAATACAGGACGACGTCCTATTTTCGTTCTTGCTGTTTTGCGCGCTGCTGCTTGCTAAATAACCAGACTCCTGATACAGGATAGGTCAGAGAACTATGGTCATGTTTCACAAATAAATTAGAATGTACGAAAAAGCCTTTTTTTATCGTGGCTGTATAATTTTTAATCAGAATTTTTAATCTGTTTTAGATTTGTTTTAGTTTTTATACCATTTTATCGCTATTTTTTTACATTATTTGTACTTAATTATCATTTTTATTTCCTACAATTTAGTTTATTATATAGGGCCTCTGTAGATAGCATTTTTTTTATCGTGTATAAAACTGAAGGAGTTACCCTATAGAAAATAATGAAAAATAAAGTTTTTTTTCAAATGAAAAAATGTCATCTGAGTAACACGAAGTTCCTCTTTTTTCCTAGGAGGATCCGCTATAGCTCTAAAAGCGGTAATTTTACATTTGTACACCCTGAGAGGTCATCATCATTGTCATTTTCATAGGGAAGTCCCTCCAGGCTTTGCTCCTTCCTTATCGCTCACCCAAATCCAAGGAGTTTTATAAGACAAAACGTATGTGTAGGGTAGTTGTAAGGCCTTGTGAATTCCTAACCATTTGTTTTTTTCTGTTCTGTTTATGTCAGGTGTGGGGAGTAAAGTACAATGCCACTGGCTCCAAGATCGTGTCCGTGTCAGATGACAAGTCAATTATTGTTTACAACTGTCCTCTGTAATTTCTTCCATCATTAGACTCATTAGTCTCATTAGCTATCTCGTTTGTAACAAGTAGTAAAATGAACCTGTTTCTTCTTTTCTTAGTTGTGGAAAAGCATTGCGTGACAATCAAGCTAATTAATCATCAGCTTGGAATTGTAACGTGATGCGTGACTGCGTTACGGAGAAACCAGTCACCCAGTTGTGATCTGGTGTAGCCTGTGTTGCAAGCGTAGATGGGAAGGGTGTGGGGGCACAACCTCGTTCTCAAGTTCTCTCATCTTACTACCCCCTGGGGCGCGCGAGGAGAGACGGGTCTCTCCGCTCTCGCCCCAGGGAGCGGTAGATGAGTAGAGACCCTGTGTAACGACGGTTGGTGAGGGCAGTGCTGGAAAAACGCGAAGGGAATAACCTCCTGATGTATCCGCTGTCCTCTGCCGTCTTTCCCCCCATTTTAAGCTCAGCTAGGCAGAGTGGATCTGATCTGATCTTGTTGGCTAGCCTGATATCTATATGGTAAAGAATTGGTCACATGTAGTCTATCGTGGGCCAGCGGGAGGAACACAAACTTGTGATATACTGAAATAACAAATAATAAAGTAGTTTTTCTTATATTTGCGTGTCGATTTACGTTAGACACGAATAGAGGGTACCCGTACTAAAAAATAAAATAACGAAAAAACTACAGAATGATTAAAAATTTTGTCTTTTTCATAGATTTTCATACTGCTAAAAAACAGTTCTTGCTCAGATGGCAGCTACTACATGCCCAACATTCAGTACGGGTATTCCAGAGTTATTCTTGTGTATGTTCGCCTTGAAAAACATTGAATACGGCAGGGGGAGCGTGTTCCATGCTCAGTGTTGCTTGTCTGTAAAAGAGTTGTTATACGGTGGAAACCTGGCTGAATTAACCACGGGACTGGGCAAAATTCAGTGTTCGCTTATAACGAGGTTTCGGTTTCGTCGTATGAAGGTTCGTTTTTCCATACATTTTACTATTGCTGGGGCAAAGAAGATCGTTCGTTTATACCCCTGGCGATCGAGGACTTCGTTATGTAGAAGTTCGTTAAAATCGGGGTTCTACTATACAAAGTATTCAGTCATATGCAAGAAGAAAGAGTGGCAAACACGTGATATACTCCTTTTCTTTTATAAGAATGCCTGGTTTCTCATTCCCAGGCAGGGATATTCTTGTTTTTCTCCTGACTATAAGTATTCTTATCTTGACTCTAGCTTCTGGGAATTATAAACGGATAGTTAACGATTGTGGACGCAGGAAATTGGAGCCCTGGGCTATCAAATATAGAAACTGTACTGGACTGTATGGTGTTCCTGTGTACGATTCAGAATCCTCACGGAATAGCTCTTTGTACCTCTTAACTATCCGACGTTGCCGATAACTCTAGCTTTTTGAAATTAACTCTCTTTCCGTTTTTAAATTTTGCTTTTAAATGCCATTTTTTCCTTTTCAACCCAGAAACACGGATAGTGTATCAGCAATGCAAGCACTGCTGGTATAGTAGCACGGAGATACACCACTAACATGGCCGCTCTATACTAAGCAAGGTAAAGTCCAGGGAGGGGGCACTCTCTTATATGTGCTATATAAATATATGCAGCACCAAAGGATTTGGTTTTCAGCCGTTTTGGGACCTAAATAGCGTATCGATTTTGGCTATTTTGGTCCTAGATAGGGTCAAGGTTTTGTAAGTTTTGAATTGGGCATGTTTTCTTAGAAAGCGCTATTTTTTTCCTCATTATCAGTAAGACTATCAAGAGAAGCATAAACAGACGAAAGCAAAGCTGATTAAACAGTATGGGAATATAACGTCTTACATCAACAGAAGCTCTTCCAACCTATGTTTAGGGCAGCTGTGTCAGCCGCAACGGACATAAATAGTGTATGGAATTTTTCGTGAGGTCACCCCACCTTCAGCATTCACATGGAAAAAACTCCACCCCACCTAAGCGAGTTACCCGGCATGGCTGACCGGGAAACCCGCTTAGGTGAGGTACCCCACCTGTCATGTGAAAGCAGTCAAGAAAAAAAGAGAGATTGTTTGGAGAGATTGGTAACCCCCACCAAGGCGGGGGACCTCACCTACCTGGGGTCCCCACCTCCATGTGAACAGGCCCTTAAAAAGAGAGGCTAAATGCAAGAGTTACAGTCGTCGAGGAGCTCGTTTCGCAAAATGTGCATATTCAGCACCTCCGCTGTTTTACTCCTTGTTTAGGTTTAAAAATCATCATTGCATCGAGTTGTATATGGAAAGCGTTAAGTCTTCGAAGAGCTCGTTTCGCAAAATACAGATTTTCGAATTTGCATATTCTGCACTTCCGCTTTTTTTATTTCCTTATTTAGGTTATCGCACAGAGGAATCTGACTGCTGTGACACTGGATATGTTCATTTCAGTGCATGTCTTCATTTCGGTTTCGTTTCGCAAAGTGCAGTAAACCTTTTCAACAAATTCAATCGTGGCCTTGTGTCACTCACTCCATAACCCGGAAATTCAAAATGCTCAGTAGTTTCCAAACGAAGCACGCTATTGGGCTGTAAAATTGTAATCAGATATAAATATCGCCTCTAATACCTGATGAGGATAAAACCTTTGGTGGAGCTTTACTTTTAGATTTTAGAAAGTGACATTAAACGTCACGTGAAAACGATATGTACCTCGATCTGTAGACCTCGTGTCGTCCAAATGATTCGGTCTTTAATATCATACTCGTGATAACAAAATCGGACGATCACGAAGCGGAAGGCCGATTTGTCTATCAAGAGTATGATTAAAGACCGAATCATTTGGACGACACGAGGTCTACAGATCGAGGTACATATCGTTTTCACGTGACGTTTAATGTCACTTTCTAAAATCTAAAGTAAAGCTCCACCAAAGGTTTTATCCTCATCAGGTATTAGAGGCGATATTTATATCTGATTACAATTTTACAGCCCAATAGCGTGCTTCGTTTGGAAACTACTGAGCATTTTGAATTTCCGGGTTATGGAGTGAGTGACACAAGGCCACGATTGAATTTGTTGAAAAGGTTTACTGCACTTTGCGAAACGAAACCGAAATGAAGACATGCACTGAAATGAACATATCCAGTGTCACAGCAGTCAGATTCCTCTGTGCGATAACCTAAATAAGGAAATAAAAAAAGCGGAAGTGCAGAATATGCAAATTCGAAAATCTGTATTTTGCGAAACGAGCTCTTCGAAGACTTAACGCTTTCCATATACAACTCGATGCAATGATGATTTTTAAACCTAAACAAGGAGTAAAACAGCGGAGGTGCTGAATATGCACATTTTGCGAAACGAGCTCCTCGACGACTGTAACTCTTGCATTTAGCCTCTCTTTTAAGGGCCTGTTCACATGGAGGTGGGGACCCCAGGTAGGTGAGGTCCCCCGCCTTGGTGGGGGTTACCAATCTCTCCAAACAATCTCTCTTTTTTTCTTGACTGCTTTCACATGACAGGTGGGGTACCTCACCTAAGCGGGTTTCCCGGTCAGCCATGCCGGGTAACTCGCTTAGGTGGGGTGAGTTTTTTCCATGTGAATGCTGAAGGTGGGGTGACCTCACGAAAAATTCCATACACTATTTATGTCCGTTGCGGCTGACACAGCTGCCCTAAACATAGGTTGGAAGAGCTTCTGTTGATGTAAGACGTTATATTCCCATACTGTTTAATCAGCTTTGCTTTCGTCTGTTATGCTTCTCTTGATAGTCTTACTGATAATGAGGAAAAAAATAGCGCTTTCTAAGAAAACATGCCCAATTCAAAACTTACAAAACCTTGACCCTATCTAGGACCAAAATAGCCAAAATCGATACGCTATTTAGGTCCAAAACGGCTGAAAACCAAATCCTTTGGTGCTGCATATATTTAATATAGCACATATAAGAGAGTGCCCCCTCCCTGGACTTTACCTTGCTTAGTATAGAGCGGCCATGTTAGTGGTGTATCTCCGTTCTACTATACAGCCCCCCAGTGCTGACCTTGCTGATACACCCCCCACATCCGTGTTTGGGTTGAAACAGGAAAAAAGGCATAAAAGCAAAATTTAAAAACGGAAAGAGAGTAATTTTCAAAAAGCTAGAGCTATCTGGCAACTCGGAATATTAAGAGTGTTACAAAAGATATCCGTGAGATTTGAGCGCTACAGACACCATACAGTCCATACAAGTGTCTATATTTGATACCCAGGCTCCAATTTCCTGGTCCACAATCGTTAACTATCCGTTTATAATTCCCAGAGCTAGAAGTGAAGATAAGATACTGATAGTTCGAGAAAAACAAGAATACATCCTATGCCGGGGGAATGAGAAACAGGCATTCTTATAAAAGAAAGGCGTTATATCACGTGTGTGCAACTCTTTCTTCTTGCATATGACTGAATACTTCTTGTATAGTAGAAACCCCGATTTTAACGAACTTCTACATAACGAAGTCCTCGATCGGGAGGGGTATAACGAACGATCTTCGTTGCCCAGCAAATAGTAAAAAGTGGGGGGGTTTTTTTTTATGGAAAAGAACCTTCATACGCGACGAAACCTCGGTTATAAGCGAACACTGATTTTGCCGAGTCCCGTGGTTAATTCAGCCAGGTTCCACCGTTATAACAATCTTTTACAGACAAGCAACACTGAGCATGGAAACACGCTCACCTGCAAGTATTAATGTTTTTCAAGGCGAACATACAACAAGATAACTCTGGAAAACCCTACTGAATGTTGGGATGTAGTGTAGAAGCTGCAATCTGAGCAAGAACTGTTTTTATTCACAGTATGAAAATCTATAAAAAGGACAAAATTTTTAATCAAATTCTTAGTTTTTCGTTATTTTATTTTTTAGGTAGGGGTACCCTCTATTCGTGTCTAACGTAATTCGACACGCAAATAAAGCTATTTATTATTTGTTATTTTCAGTATATCACACGTTTGTGCTTCCTCCCGCTGGCCCACGATAGACTCCATTCGTGTACCAATGTTTACCATATGGATATCTAGGCTAGCCAACAAGAGCAGATCAGATCCAATCTGCCTAGCTGAGCTTAAAATGGGGAAGACGGGCAGAGACAGCGGCGCGACATCAGGAGGTATTCCTCGCGTTTTTTTTTTCCCGCTGCCCTCACCAACGTCGGTTCACAGGGTCTCTACTCATCTACCGCTTCCCTGGGGCTGAGAGCGGAGAGGACCCGTCTCTCCTCGACGACCGCCCCCGGGGGTAGTAAGATGAGAGAACTTGAGAACGAGGTTGTGCCCCCACACCCTTCCCATCTACGCTTGCAACACAGGCTACACCAGATCACAACTGGGTGACTGGTTTCTCCGTAACGCAGTCACGCATCACGTTACAATTCCAAGCTGATGATTATTAGCTTGATTGTCACGCAATGCTTTTCCACAACTAAGAAAAGAAGAAACAGGTTCATTTTACTACTTGTTACAACGAGATAGCTAATGAGCTAAATGAGCTAATGATGGAAGAAATTACAGAGGACGTTGTAAACAATAATTGACTTGTCATCTGACACGGACACGATCTTGGAGCCAGTGGCATTGTACTTTACTCCCCACACCTGACATAAACAGAACAGAAAAAAACAAATGGTTAGGAATTCACAAGGCCTTACAACTACCCTACACATACGTTTTGTCTTATAAAACTCCTTGGATTTGGGTGAGCGATAAGGAAGGAGCAAAGCCTGGAGGGACTTCCCTATGAAAATGACAATGATGATGACCTCTCAGGGTGTACAAATGTAAAATTACCGCTTTTAGAGCTATAGCGGATCCTCCTAGGAAAAAAGAGGAACTTCGTGTTACTCAGATGACATTTTTTCATTTGAAAAAAAACTTTATTTTTCATTATTTTCTATAGGGTAACTCCTTCAGTTTTTATACACGATAAAAAAAATGCTATCTACAGAGGCCCTATATAATAAACTAAATTGTAGGAAATAAAAATGATAATTAAGTACAAATAATGTAAAAAAATAGCGATAAAATGGTATAAAAACTAAAACAAATCTAAAACAGATTAAAAATTCTGATTAAAAATTATACAGCCACGATAAAAAAAGGCTTTTTCGTACATTCTAATTTATTTGTGAAACATGACCATAGTTCTCTGACCTATCCTGTATCAGGAGTCTGGTTATTTAGCAAGCAGCAGCGCGCAAAACAGCAAGAACGAAAATAGGACGTCGTCCTGTATTTTTCTCTCGTTGTTTTCGTGCTTCTTCCCAACTAAAAAAGGCGTGGAACAGGCTACTGTCCTTCAGACCTCTCGTCAAGAAGTAGGTAAATGTTAATTTGCTATTTCAGAATTGGTATCTCCTTGAACATGCCGAGCCCATTCACATTGCAAGACTTTCTCTCTCCTCACACCTTATAAGCATACCAGGAACTCTCCATTGCCTTGTAAGAAGTTCTACTAATACAACTAATACAACCTATACTAATACTAAAACAGGTGCTATTACTTATCATATTTATAATAAACGCTATTTAGCTCTAACATGTAACAATTGCTATGTCGGCAAGGATTCTTTAAAGCCAGTAAGAGTGGTGGGGTTTTTGGTACTACAGTTGTTGAAAGGCTGTTGCGTATAGAGTGTGTGCATTGTCATGCAATAAAAAAATAAAATCAAAAACCATGCAGTGGATAAAGTCAAGAAATTGCAATATTGTAGACGATAAATAAAGAAAACAGTTCTCCACGTTTAAGGTGTGTGTGTTGTCCGAAAGTTGAGAAATTCGTCGAGATGTTTTGCGCAAAATTATAGAGCTTAGTATGGAGCCGCCATGTTGGAGGGCCTCCTTGGTCCTCCAATATGGCGGACGGTAAATAATGTGAACATCTGGAACTTACTTTGGCTATCTAGTCGACTCGTTTTCTGAACCGAGCCAAAAAACCATTTACACGAGCACTTTTCCTGATACTTAAACTCCTAAAATGGCTGAAAATCACGAGATAAGTGTATATTTTTTGACAAACGCTAGCTTTATGCTGCTTTATGTCACGCGCGGCGATAACTTCGAAATTCAAAATGCGCTGGTTTCCAAAGGAAAGACGCTACTGAGCTGGAAAGTTGTAAACAGGTATAAATTTAGTGCCTCTTATGTCTGATGAGGATAAAACCTTTAGTGGCTCTTTAGTTTAGAGTTGAGAATTTGATGACGTCACCTTACACACTCTATTGCAGGTACTTCGA
>JAHPZR010041600.1:0-5000 GCA_019787425.1 Platygyra sinensis | reverse complement strand
AAAAATAGAGAAAGAAGAAAACCTGACAGGAAAAGCAACCCCCCACCCCTTAGCTCAAGGTCTGGACCCGCCACTGTTATCAACCTGTTCCAGGCATTCTGGTACTTGTAGCTGGGTAATATGTGGCAGCATATAAAGGATTAATTTATAGTAAGTGATAAAAAAGGAGTATGTATTAAGACACCTTTCTTAACATTAATTCCCAGTTCAATTATAGTAGCTGAAAGCCTTAACAGTGTAACACTCTCAAAGAGAAGATTTACCAAGAAAGGAAGAAAACAGTTTTAAAAGTTGGGCAAATTGACAAAAAAATTGACAAGACAAGAATGATTGCCTGCTTGGCAGCTTGGCTATCTCAAGGAAATTCTTTTTTTAAAGAAGTTCTATTCAAAAGGTTTGCATCACTGTTTGCATCAATCAATATACATTGTGTTTGTAGGATACTTGTTCCAGTCAAGTTAATGTCCACTGACACAACTCCAAGTTGATGTCCTTCAAAGTTAAATCTTGGCTCCAGTTTCTCCTCATTCCTGCAATTATGTAATCATTCACAAACGATTTTTTAAATTCCTCTCTTTCTGCCAAAATAATTGTTGGTATAATAATTTTATTGCTCAATGAAAACAAACTAAGAAGGAGAAAACTAGATAGATTTCTTGAAGTTTGAATTTCATGTACCTTTCCTCTGCAATACCACAATGTTACTTTGAGGTAAAGAAAAAAAAAATTAAAATATTTCAATACTCACCATCTCCAGCACTTGACCATGTCATCAACAGCACCTGTTATGATATTCTCTATTCCATCCTTGTCACTTGTTCCCCAGGTTACTGTCCAAATACTATCCTCATGCGCTAATTAAAAAACATTTCCAGCAGCGTTTTATTGCTTCAACCTTAACTAAGTACTCAGTTTGCCTATATGTACAGTAGTTCATGACTCTGAAGCTTAAATAATGTATAGCCAGCAACGTAGAAAAACCTAGCTCCAGTTATCAAATCTAGTTATTTGCTCATCAAAAGTTAAAACGGAGGCACAAAAAGCAAGGGGGTCAATAAGTTTTGAAGTAGGAGGGTTTATATGACAGTACATGTAAATGGGTGTCCAGTCCTATAGACACAAGGGCTGAAGGCCTGAGCCTCTAGGGGGCTTCAGGAAAAAAAATGTTTTCAACTTTCAGGGAGAAGTTAAAATTTAGTTAAGGTTTTTTCTCCCTGTTGATTTTTTTTCCATTTCGTACTTTAAGTAAGTACTCAGGTAATCTGTTCAAAGTAGACAGGTACTAGTACCTGGGACCAAGCTTCTAAAATAAAAACCTCAAAAATGCTATGCAGCTACCATAACATACATGTATGCATATCAAAACTTCCCAAGAATAAATCCAATGTCTCTTAATTAAATCTGAAGACTTCTGACGATTATCCCAAGCCTTATTGTCATAAGGTTTGTAAATACTCCATCTTACAAATAAAGAACAACCACCTCTCTTTACAGGGAATTCATTAAAGATCTTGATATTTCTAAACATTCAAAAATGACAAGTTCCTCCTGAGTAATTATGTCTTGAGCCTACAAAAAAAATCTTCATCGTAATACTCAAGTGATTATCCTAACTGTCTAATATCATGGATACCAAATTACTCCGACCTTGATCTTGGACCAAAATGTGGATGTTAAGTTATAATTTCACCAGTGAAATATTACAAAATAGCCATGAAAACCACTGGTCCAAAAATATGTCAAAACTCACAATAATTGTGAGTGTAATTTGTTGCGTATAATATTCAGAAGTACAGAAAGTATTACTAATCAAATGGAAAACTTGTGAGATAAGGAAATAATTTCACTTGCATTTCATAAAAATTCTTATTCTTTAGGTTTAATTAAAATATTAGAATTTTGACAAAACATGCATGAAACTATTTCCTAATGTCACTTATCGCCATTACCCTTATTAGTTTTTGTCTATAGATATATCTTACCTTGTTCTTGCTTGTAGCATACACTGTACTGTGACTAGAACAAAACAAAGCAACTTGTTTATATTCATGTTTTTTTTGGTAGAGTATGATACAGCTTGCTCTAAAACCCTGGAGAATCCTGGGAGTGAGCAGTGTATTCCATTTGCTTTCTAAAGAAACTGTTGAACTATGCCAGCAGTCTTTAACAACTCGATGTTAAAAGTTCAAGTTAAGGTGGATGAACAAAATTTTGGCATGCACTCTTGCTAATGCGATTCAGCACATGCACAAAGATTGCTAAAATCAAACATAGCATTGAGACAATAACCATTTCAATTGGTCAATGCTCATGTTACCAATAGATGATATTTTTCTTCATAACTCAACACTGTGTATTGATGGTTTTTGTCTTTTATTACAAAGGCATGTTAAAAGCAAGGAACTGAGCAATTCTCAGATTTTTCTTTGTTACCGAAAGAACCCAGTTAAATGCAGTGCACGCGTAGTAAGTCAAAAAATTACAATTGAATGTGGAATGGCTTTCTCAGAAATGCGCTAATTTCTTGAGAACTGCACTCATTACAACTGCACAAAATTGGTACAAAAACACATTTGGACACGAGTAACAAGAGTACTGAGAAAAACTTTAATAGAGAAAATTCTAGATATTTCAGTGAGCCTTCAAGCAGGGATAATTAAAGATCTCTCTGTTAACTATTATTAAAATAGTGTTAACTTGTGAAAATTGTTACAAGTTTGCTGCATGCAAATTATTAAGAAAATTTGAAGACTACATGTAGATTTTCTGCAACAACAGCTTTATTCATCCCTTATTTAGATTAAATTAGATTAAATTACAGTGACATAATAATTAATTTAAAAATAAGGGTAACTGACAACCTGAAATAACCTGTAACAAAAGGCCTGTTTCTATTTATTCAGGTTGCTATGGCAATGGCACAAACGTGAGCTTAACTATCAAAAAACCAAAGTTTTGTGTTGTTTACTTGCTTGCTGCCATTTTTGGTGACCAAAGGATCAAGGGTTTTAGGGAAAAGGTGAATGAAACACAGGTAACAAAAGCTGTGTTCAGCCACAGTAGCAGGTTTTTGAAGCTGACATTTTAAGTGCTAGATCATAGATTGAGCCATTTATCTGCTCTGATAAGGAGGTAAATTAACACTAAGCATTGAAAAGTCATTTTTGCAAACTCACAACCGTCAACTAAATGTATACGGAAGATTAAAGAAGTGTGCTATCGGTAATTCCTTAACAAAGTTTAATACGGGGAGGCTCTGCCCCATTAGGTCCAGCCCCTTACCCTTTCATACACCAATTTAACAGAAAAAGTACCCCTTTTATATACCTTTTATTGAGAAAAGGTACCCCTTTCACATATCCACTTTAGAACACTGCAACCCATTTCTTTCCTGTAGTGCTTAATAAATAAACTGATACAGTCATTAGTGCGTCTCTTCGAAATATTTTAATTAAAAGACCTTTTAAATACCTAAATGACCGATTTCCCTACCCCGTTATATACCTCTGACTTGTGAAATCCTTACCCTTTTTGTACCTTAAGCCTGAAAAAGGTACCCCTTTCGGGCTGAGCCTCCCTTTATTGGCCATTATTGGAAGTACCCCCCCCCCCCCCCCGATGGGGGACTAAATAACCACAGGCCTTGCGAGAGAAATCACACAAAATCATACTTAGAGCCACCTATCCCACTTGATCAGCTGGCCTAGTTTGAGTCTGATCGCTTGATAAATCATTAAGCTTTCTCAAAATAAAGCTCACATGTACATGTGGCATCCATGCATTTGGCATTTAAGAATCGATTAAGAATTTAAGTAATGACATTATGATAAATTAACAATCAGAAAGATCCGTTTTTCAAGTTACACAAGCCCAATGGATTATCAAAAATTTAACTATAAAGTTTCATTGAAATAAAAGCTGATAATTAGCCCCTGACAACTCGCCCCCGATCTTCAGACAACTGGCGCCTCGTTCTTTTATCCGCTACCGAACCGAGCCGCTAAATATATATGAAACCAAGACTTGACGTCATACAAATTATTCCTCGTTCTTTTATCCACTATCGATTCTGAAGATCGGGGGCGAGTTGTCTGGGGCTAATTGTCCAGGGGGAGAGTTGTCTGACATTCCATCCCGCGCGGACGTTTTTTTACTGTAGTAAGGCATAATTTTCAGATAGAATTAAACTGATCCATATATCAAAGACGAAAGAGAACCAAGAAACGAAAGAACATGTCTTTTATAAATAACTTAAAATATCTCACTTACCATGGCTTTGAATCAGACGAAAAAATCATAAGAGGTAGTAACACCGGTATATATGTTGAGAAAGTTTGCGCCTTTAGGCTTCCATGTTTGCCGCCATCTTGAATTATCGGCTCAAGTCAGCGTTCATTACAGTAGCGCACACTCAGTACTCCCTCCAGCGCTTTCCTCGTTTCAAGGTCCGTTTCAAGATGTCGCTTACTGGAAGGACACTCAATATTCTTGGCCGATCTGCTACCCGTGTTCGTTGCACTGGATTACAACGTTTACGTTCAGAGTATGCAGAAGGACCAGGAAACGTAAGTGTTTTGATCTTTTTAATGGCAACTTGTGTTTCCTCTCTTTTTACATGCGAGCTTATTTCAGGAATGACGTTCCGACGTCGTCACCGGCTTCAGTGACCGTTTTAATTCTTCCCTGTAGTAGATAGGGGCTAATTGAAAACTTTCATGAAAATGCGTTCTTTTTTTCAGAGGAACGTTACTTGTTGAATCATTCGTAAATCGCTTGAAATGTTACACTTCCCTCGTTCTATTTTCGACCCTTAATTACAGGCTGTTCAAATTATGTGAGAATTAGAAGGATACCCTACTTGCAGGTTCCTCAAAATGGGAAAAGTATCCTCTTTCCTGATTTTTCTAGGAAAGATCAAAGCAACTTTGCTGGCACTGCATATACTTATATTTTATGGGAGACAGAGCAATTAAACCTGGTTGAATGCGAAATGACTAATG
>JAHPZR010041599.1:0-19381 GCA_019787425.1 Platygyra sinensis | reverse complement strand
ACCCATTGACGCCTGTGCCGCCTGTAACCGCCTGTGATGAGCCTTGGCCTTTCTTTCACTTCTGACATCATCATTTTTTACCAAAATTGGCATCATCTAGACTCAACTTCTGCAGGAGGAAAAGATCTTTCCAATGATGCCTAGATCAGAGTGATCGGCTTAATGGAGCCTGACATATGCACAAAAATGCTCAAAATGATGAGTGAAAAACTCAGAGCAAAATTTACTGCCACTACACCTAACTGCTCCACGGTAAAAATTGGCCGCCTCGATGACTCTTTCTTAGAAGTTTTTAAACTGCAAGCAAGCCCAGTAAAAGGTCAATCCCTGCAGCGAAAAGAAAAGAAAAGGAGAAAAAGGAAAGGAAATAAAAAATCAAAAATCGAAAAGCCTAAAGAGGTACCGGTAGGCCACCTTCTCGTCTTAAAATTTTGATTTCTGCGCATGCATGGGCCCAAAGTTCGTAAAACGTGATTTTAGTGGCAAGAAGGGCTAGCTGTCGTGCTACAAATGCATTTTCGACCAGATTAAAGCTAATTTGGCCGAGATCCCGCCTCAAAACCATCAAAATGTCCAAAAAATGCATTTTTGGCAAAAAGTTCCAGGAGTCAATGGGTTTACTAAACACTAACTGACCCAAGTTTTAAGTTGTGATTTTAAAAAGACAAATTTATTTTAACTGGAATTTTCTTACTTATTGCTCCACCAATACTGACTTTGAAATCTTGAGAGAACTGGGTCGAGGAGAAAATGATGTCAAAGACTCGCTAGTTTAAGAATGTAATGCATGTGTACGTGGCTGAATTAATATGCAGCACAGGTGTTTTGGGCTTTCAGACTTTCAAACCTGTGTTTTGCATGTAAAATAAATTGCGTTTACACGCTGAAATTTTAAGCTAGTGAGTAAATGATGTCATTTTCTCTAGATCCAACCCTCTGAGGTCTAATTGGTCAGTTTTGACCATGAGTAAAGGCAGACTTTGAAATCCAAAACTCACACTCGAAATAAACAGCCTTTCGAGAAAAATTAAAGCTCAAAACTTTGCCAGTTAGGCATTAAGCAAACACGCTTTCACAATCTGAAGGAGAAAAGGAAATGATTTTTTTGATCATTGTGGCACTTTAAGCCTGGCAAATTCATCTTTGCACAGGTCAAAACAAAAAATACAATACAAAGCAAGAAATTGTTAGCCTCCCATGCAGACACTCGAGACAATTTGAACTACACACATCTTTGGTGAGCACCAGAGATGCAGATTTGACCATAAAACAAAAGATAGTTAAACTTTAATACTTGACGCCTGGAGCTTTTTGCCAAAAATACAAGTTTTTGGACATTTTGGAGACTTTCGGCCTGGTTATGTGCCAAATTACCTCCAATCTTCTCAAAAAGGTATTTGCAATGTGACAGCATGCCTTTCTTTCCACTAGCACCATGCTTCTTGACATGCACAGAACTCAAAGTTTGGCATTTTTTGGACAAAAAAGTGGCCTGCGTCTTTAGGTGTTTCAGTTTTTCTGGTTCCTTTTCTTTTTATCTTTCTTTTTCTCCTTTTCTTATCTTTTTTGCTGCAGTCATTGACCTTGTACTGGGCTTGCCTCCAGTTTGAAAACTTCCAAGAATCATCATTGAAATGGGCAATAAATATTTTTACCATGGAGAAGCTAAGTGTATGTAGTTGCAGTGAATTTTGCTGCAAGTTTTTTCAGTCAAATTTCTGAGCATTTTTGTGGATGTTTCAGTTTCCATTGAGCCAGTCATTCTGATCTGGGTATCACTGGGAAGATCTTTTCCAGCAGAACTTCAGTATAGATGATGCCAATCATCATGTCAGAAGTTGAACGAAGGCCAACTCTCGTCACTTCTGGTTACGGCTCAAAGGGGTTATGGTCATGGAAAAAATGAAAAGATCATGGAAAAGTTTATTAAAAGTCATGCCATATTGTCACTTCATAATAAGTAAAAAGTTAATTTTTAATAATTCAATGTACTGGTTTTGTGGTTTTACAGCAAGTTATGATTGTAGCATTGAATGACTTGTTCAACAATGTAGATTGTGAGCAACCACTCCTATAATTTCTATTTCTTGTCAATGGGAATTAAGATTTTTTTCCAACTGCACATTGGTCTAAACACTTGATGTGTAGCAGACGCTCTTTCCCAAAAGCACACAATTACCGTAAGCGAACAAAACTACGAGCAAGTGAGAAAAAATAAGGAGCATAGGAAGGGATGAAGCAAAAAGCACCCCTTCTCCTTTTTTGGCTCACCCCCTCCCCACTTCTTGTTAATTTTTGCTCACTCCAGGCTTGCTTGTTTGATTGCTTGCTCAATCTCCCTGCCTGGAAAACAGCGTTTTCTTTAAAGTGCCCATATCGTCAAAATTTTTATTTTCCCATCTGATCCTAGATTCCATGCAATGAACTTTGGCGAAAAAAATTTTCGATTTGGATAAAAAGCGAGTTTTTTATGAAGTTTTAAAAACCTGAAAATTCTATTTTATTGCGGTCTACCCGTGCCGCTGATCACATCATCGACGTGCTCAGATTTGTGACATAGATCAAGGAACACGTGACTTCAGGCTTGCCTTATCTCGCTTGTTTTACCTCTCTAAATTTGGCTTCGCAGTCTATGCAAAGTGCTCCTTTCCGGCATTTTGTATGAACTACTAAGGGTGCGTTCGTTTGGAATATTCCGGAATAAGAATATATTCCGGAATATATTCTGGCTATTCTGCTCCTGGGAGCAGAAGAGCCAGAATGGAAATCCAAGTATTCCGGAATGAGAATAGCTCCCAAACAAACGCTTACTCGCATTACTCCAATTATTCTTATTCCGGATTGATCCAAAATGAACGCGCTCTATGTTTTATTTACAGAGGTAAAACAAGCGAGATAAGTCAAGCCTGAAGTCACGTGTTTCTTAATCTACGTCACAACTCATTCCAAAACAGGGGAAGACTGGCGCGAATGGTGGACCAAAATGGCGGCAAATTTGAACGATTTAAAAACTTCTAAAAAAGATTGCATTTTATCCAAATCGCATTTTTCTTTCGCAGAAGTTCAATGGGTGATATATAGAATCAGATAAGAAAATAAAAATTTTGATGATATGGGCACTTTAAGTTTTTAAGTAACCGGAGTTTTGTGAAAAGTAGACGGTTGTGGGACCTGATAAACATCATCTCCTCAACTTATCGACCCATGAAGCAATGAAAGTAGCCGGCGAAACCTAGCAGAGAAGCCAGCAAAATTCGCCGGCTGCCGGCTCTTATATACAACCCTGGGAAAATGGAAAAGTTGAAGCATTCCCAATGCAGACTACTTTCAAGACACGTATCAAATTGCTACCACAACAGCTTTCTTTCAACAACTGCTTGTTGATTTTCCTTAGCTTGTCTGACATGTCCAACATTGAATGGATTGGTAAAGAGATTCAAATTCACCTTGTGTGGACTAGGCAGGAGTTAGTATGAATTATTCAAGGAGTTCGCATTGAGAGTTGGTAAAGCACATACCTTAATATAAAATACTGACACCATGATATATCATGAATTGCTAGGCACCTATTAAACCACTTGAAAACAAACAGTTTATTGCATTGATCCAAAAAGATCTTACAAAATTTACAGAAGCTTACATCACCAATGACAAACTACATTGTGTATTAATCATTAAACCAATGTTGGCACTAACAAGATACAATAAAGCTAATGTCATGAAATTTTCATAACGACTGGAACAGTGCATGCTTAAAAGAGTTATTACACATCCTTTTGAATTACAAATCTTCATTCTCAGTTCTTGCATGTTAATCACCACACTAGACCCCACTCTTAGTTTGCCTGCTTGGCCATCTGGAATCTCACAGCAATAAAAGGCAAGGAAAACATCGTTCCAGCATACAGGATCAGGGTCATAAGAAACCTTGGCTTGTTCTTCGTCTGGAAAGGCATGTTCTGAGACAAAATAAATACCTACTGTTAATACCTAAGATTAAGGCCCTGTCTATATTATGCAACAATCAATGCTCAATTTGCATTTGTGTTTGTGAATGAGAAAACCCAGGCAGGGAAGTCACATGATTAACGTGGCACCATCGTTTTAGAAACGCTTCCTTTTCAAAATGTTTTCCATCCACCCTTAAACACAAGGCCAGTGTTTTCAAATATTTCCATCAGTTTAAAAGAATTTTCAAAAAGCTTCTATTTTGTAATGGATTAGTGTGGACAGGACTAGCCGTAGTAATAAAGCTGCATTTTCAAATTTCTGTAGTGTACACACTGTATAGTGTAAATGGCACCTAATAATTTTAAAGTGTACTTAAAGAAACACATTAATTAGTCATTTGGCATTCAACAGGCTTAATTGCTCTGTCTCCCATAAAATATAAGTATATGCAGTGCCAGCAAAGTTGCTTTGATCTTTCCTAGAAAAATCGGGAAAGAGGATACTTTTCCCATTTTGAGGAACCTGCAAGTAGGGTATCCTTCTAATTCTCATATATATTTGAAACAGCCTATAATTAAGGGTCGAAAATAGAACGAGGGAAGTGTAACATTTCAAGCGATTTACGAATGTTTCAACAAGTAACGTTCCTTTGAAAAAAAAAGAACGCATTTTCATGAAAGTTTTCAATTAGCCCCTATCTACTACAGGGAAGAATTAAAACGGTCACTGAAGCCGGTGACAACGTCGGAACGCATTCCTGAAATAAGCACGCATGTAAAAAGAGAGGAAACACAAGTTGCCATTAAAAAGATCAAACACTTACGTTTCCTGGTCCTTCTGCATACTCTGAACGTAAACGTTGTAATCCAGTGCAACGAACACGGGTAGCAGATCGGCCAAGAATATTGAGTGTCCTTCCAGTAAGCGACATCTTGAAACGAGGAAAGAGCTGGAGGGAGTACTGAGTGTGCGCTACTGTAATGAACGCTGACTTGAGCCAATAATTCAAGATGGCGGCAAACATGGAAGCCTAAAGGCGCAAACTTTCTCAACATATATACCGGTATTACTACTTCTTATGATTTTTTCGTCTGATTCAAAGCCATGGTAAGTGAGATATTTTAAGTTATTTATAAAAGACATGTTCTTTCGTTTCTTGGGTCTCTTTCGTCTTTGATATATGGATTCAGTTTTAATTCTATCTGAAAATTATGCCTTACTACAGTAAAAAAACGTCCGCGCGGGATGGAATGTCAGACAACTCGCCCCCCCTGGACAATTAGCCCCAGACAACTCGCCCCCGATCTTCAGAATCGATAGTGGATAAAAGAAGGAGGAATAATTTGTATGACGTCAAGTCTTGGTTTCATATATATTTAGCGGCTCGGTTCGGTAGTGGATAAAAGAACGAGGCATCAGTTGTCTGAAGATCGGGGGCGAGTTGTCAGGGGCTAATTATCCAGCTTTTATTTCAATGAAACTTTATAGTTAAATTTTTGATAATCCATTGGGCTTGTGTAACTTGAAAAACGGATCATTTATCATAATGTCATTACTTAAATTCTTAAATGCCAAATGCATGGATGCCACATGTACATGTGAGCTTTATTTTGAGAAAGCTTAATGATTTATCAAGCCATCAGACTCAAACTAGGCCAGCTGATCAAGTGGGATAGGTGGCTCTAAGTATGATTTTGTGTGATTTCTCTCGCAAGGCCTGTGGTTATTTAGTCCCCCATCGGGGGGGGGGGGGGGGGGGTACTTCCAATAATGGCCTATAAAGGGAGGCTCAGCCCGAAAGGGGTACCTTTTTCAGGCTTAAGGTACATTTCACAAGTCAGAGGTATATAACGGGGTAGGGAAATCGGTCATTTAGGTATTTAAAAGGTCTTTTAATTAAAATATTTCGAAGAGACGCACTAATGACTGTATCAGTTTATTTATTAAGCACTACAGGAAAGAAATGGGTTGCAGTGTTCTAAAGTGGATATGTGAAAGGGGTACCTTTTCTCAATAAAAGGTATATAAAAGGGGTACCTTTTCTGTTAAATTGGTATATGAAAGGGTAAGGGGTTGGACCTTGGGGCAGAGCCTCCCTGTATTAAACTTTGTTAAGGAATTACCGGTAGCACACTTCTTTAATCTTCCGTATACATTTAGTTGACGGTTGTGAGTTTGCAAAAATGACTTTTCAATGCTTAGTGTTAATTTACCTCCTCATCAGAGCAGATAAATGGCTCAATCTATGATCTAGCACTTAAAATGTCAGCTTCAAAAACCTGCTACTGTGGCTTAACACAGCTTTTGTTACCTGTGTTTCATTCACCTTTCTCTAAAACCCTTGATCCTTTGGTCACCAAAAATGGCAGCAAGCAAGTAAACAACACAAACTTTCAGGTTTTTTGATAGTTAAGCTGACATTTGTGCCATTGCCATAGCAACCTGAATAAATAGAAACAGGCCTTTTGTTACAGGTTATTTCAGGTTGTCAGTTACCCTTATTTTTTAAATTAATTATTATGTCACTGTAATTTAATCTAATTTAATCTAAATAAGGGATGAATAAAGCTGTTGTTGCAGAAAATCTACATGTAGTCATTAAATTTTCTTAACAATTTGCATGCAGCAAACTTATAACAATTTTCACAAGTTAACACTATCTTAATAATAGTTGACAGAGAGATCTTTAATTATCCCTGCTTGAAGGCTCACTGAAATATCTAGAATTTTCTCTGTTAAAGTTTTTCTCATTACTCTTGTTACTCGTGTCCAAATGTGTTTTTGTACCAATTTTGTGCAGTTGTAATGAGTGCAGTTCTCAAGAAATTAGCGCATTTCTGAGAAAGCCATTCCACATTCAATTGCAATTTTTTGACTTACTACGCGTGCACTGCATTTAACTGGGTTCTTTCGGTAACAAAGAAAAATCTGAGAATTGCTCAGTTCCTTGCTTTTAACATGCCTTTGTAGTAAAAGACAAAAACCATCAATACACAGTGTTGAGTTATGAAGAAAAATATAATCTATTGGTAACATGAGCATTGACCAATTGAAATGGTTATTGTCTCAATGCTATGTTTGATTTTAGCAATCTTTGTGCATGTGCTGAATCGCATTAGCAAGAGTGCATGCCAAAATTTTGTTCATCCACCTTAACTTGAACTTTTAACATCGAGTTGTTAAAGACTGCTGGCACAGTTCAACAGTTTCTTTAGAAAGCAAATGGAATACACTGCTCACTCCCAGGATTCTCCAGGGTTTTAGAGCAAGCTGTATCATACTCTACCAAAAAAACATGAATATAAACAAGCTGCTTTGTTTTGTTCTAGTCACAGTACAGTGTATGCTACAAGCAAGAACAAGGTAAGACATATCTATAGACAAAAAATAATTATGGGTAATGGCAACAAGTGACATTAGGAAATAGTTTCATGCATGTTTTGTCAAAATTCTAATATTTTAATTAAATCTAAAGAATTAGAATTTTTATGAAACGCAAGTGAAATTATTTCCTTATCTCACAAGTTTTCCATTTGATTAGTAATACTTTCTGTACTGCTGAATATTATAGGCAACAAATTACACTCACAATTATTGTGAGTTTTGACATATTTTTGCACCAGTGGTTTTCATGGCTATTTTGTAGTATTTCACTGGTGAAATTATAACTTAACATCCACATTTTGGTCCAAGATCAAGGTCGGAGTAATTTGCATTTGGTATCCATGATATTAGACAGTCAGGATAATCACTTGAGTATTACGGTGAAGATTTTTTTTGTAGGCTCAAGACATAATTACTCAGGAGGAACTTGTCATTTTTGAATGTTTAGAAATATCAAGATCTTTAATGAATTCCCTGTAAAGAGAGGTGGTTGTTCTTTATTTGTAAGATGGAGTATTTACAAACCTTATGACAATAAGGCTTGGGATAATCGTCGGAAGTCTTCAGATTTAATTAAGAGACTTTGGATTTATTCTTGGGAAGTCTTTGGAGAACCTTTTGAATATGCATACATGTATGTTATGGTAGCTGCATAGCATTTTTGAGGTTTTTATTTTAGAAGCTTGGTCCCAGGTACTAGTACCTGTCTACTTTGAACAGATTACCTGAGTACTTACTTAAAGTACGAAATGGAAAAAAAATCAACAGGGAGAAAAAACCTTAACTAAATCTTAACTTCTCCCCGAAAGTTGAAAACATTTTTTTTCCTGAAGCCCCCTAGAGGCTCAGGCCTTCAGCCCTTGTGTCTATAGGACTGGACACCCATTTACATGTACTCTGTCATATAAACCCTCCTACTTCAGAACTTACATGTATTGACCCCCTTGCTTTTTGTGCCTCCGTTTTAACTTTTGACGAGCAAATAACTAGATTTGATAACTGGAGCTAGGTTTTTCTAAGTTGCTGGCTATACATACATACATACATTTATTTTTGTTTTCAAATTAAAAAATTACAAATTGAACATGCCCGCGGATAGCATATGCTAGTCTAGGCGGGTCATGTTAACAAAAATTATTAATAAACAACTAGGTATAACTAAATACAAGAGGATTAAGGAGACTAAAATTGACAACAATAACTAAGGACCAATAATAAACTAACGGAATTACAAATGGTAATTAATTAACAACAGTTACGACGAGAGACTAGAGATACACGAAAATGATATTGTTGAATATTAAAGATACATACTAAGAGGAGAATAAATTCAGCTATACATTATTTAATGTATACATTATTTATGGCTATACATTATTTAAGCTTCAGAGTCATGAACTACTGTACATATAGGCAAACTGAGTACTTAGTTAATGTTGAAGCAATAAAACGCTGCTGGAAATGTTTTTTAATTAGCGCATGAGGATAGTATTTGGACAGTAACCTGGGGAACAAGTGACAAGGATGGAATAGAGAATATCATAACAGGTGCTGTTGATGACATGGTCAAGTGCTGGAGATGGTGAGTATTAAAATATTTTAATTTTTTCTTTACCTCAAAGTAACATTGTGGTATTGCAGAGGAAAGGCACATGAAATTCAAACTTCAAGAAATCTATCTAGTTTTATCCTTCTTAGTTTGAGCATTGAGCAATAAAATTATTATACCAACAATTATTTTGGCAGAAAGAGAGGAATTTAAAAAAATCATTTGTGAATGATTACATAATTGCAGGAATGAGGAGAAACTGGAGCCAAGATTTAACTTTGAAGGACATCAACTTGGGGTTGTGTCAGTGGACATTAACTTGACTGGAACAAGTATCCTACAAACACAATGTATATTGATTGATGCAAACAGTGATGCAAACCTTTTGAATAGAACTTCTTTAAAAAAAGAATTTCCTTGAGATAGCCAAGCTGCCAAGCAGGCAATCATTCTTGTCTTGTCAATTTTTTTGTCAATTTGCCCAACTTTTAAAACTGTTTTCTTCCTTTCTTGGTAAATCTTGTTTTTGAGAGTGTTATACTGTTAAGGCTTTCAGCTACTATAATTGAACTGGGAATTAATGTTAAGAAAGGTGTCTTAATACATACTCCTTTTTTTATCACTTACTATAAATTAATCCTTTTTAGTATAATTTCCAGAGGTAAATATAAGAATCGAGCATTTTGATTGGCCGAGAAGCTCGGCTTATGACGCTATATTCACCGCCCAGCGCGGTGAATATAGCATTTCATGGCTAGGTTACTAAGCCACGCCACCTTTGTCATTCAGGCAAGCAAACATGGCGGAAAATTGCTGAATGAAATTGTTGTTCATTAGGAAGAAATCACTTTCAATCCGGATATTCAAAACACTGGGAATTTCTGAAGATGATTACCAAAGCATTGGGACGAAAAATGTCTCTAAGAAGTGATGTTCAAGTCATTGAGAGATCGTAAACACAGTGGTTTCGCATTTCACGCGGCCTTGACAAACGGTGCCAGATCGAGTCACAGGAATTTAATCCTCTTCACACCAGACCAGCGCTACTCATTCCATGATGACAAGCACAATTTTCGATATGTCACTAATGGACAGAAAGAGGTACTAGATGATTTTCGTTTCCGTAGTGTTCGTTTTATTCTTCCGTTTTAATGCCTAATTTGTCTGTAAGTTGATTCGCAAACGATGTATTAAATCGGTTTACTTGCTTGCAAACCAACCTTTTTGTTTGTTATTTCTATGTTTTCTTTGTTATTTTGCATTTCTTGATATTCACCTCTGAAAATTATACTAAAACAATTATTCACCTCAGGCTCAGTGAATCACAGCGAATATTCCCCTCGACTTCGTCTCGGGGAATATTCGCCGTGATTCACTTCGCCTTCGGCGAATAATTGTTAAATATGCTGCCACATATTACCCAGCTACAAGTATCAGAATGCCTGGAACAGGTTGATAACAGTGGCGGGTCCAGACCTTGAGCTAAGGGGTGGGGGGTTGCTTTTCCTGCCAGGTTTTCTTCTTTCTCTATTGTTTTAACCAAAATAAGGAGGGTGGGGGGTGGGGGGGGGGGGGTTCTGGGCCCCTCCCCTTGATCAGCCACTGGATGGTATAGTACAAAGTTGACCAACTCTATGCTTGTAAGGTTAGGTTACAACCTTTACTGATCACTTCATTTTATATTATTATTCACAAATTTTATCTTGCCCGCTTTTTTTGTGAGATGTAGTGCTTGTAAATGAGACATGCACTAGGTATAATCTGTGATATCCTCCTTGTGTGAGTCTAAACTTCATTCCAGTAGCTCATTTAAGATGCGAAATGGCAAATCAATATCAGCAAGTTCCATTAGAGCCATGTAGATCATGCAATCATGGTTCTTGTGACAGTAATGTCTGCAAGTTTACAGCCATCCCAGTGGTAAAATCCTTGACCAAAAATGATGCAAACAGTGGCAGCATCAAGTTCACTGGACAGCCATATCAGAATTTGGATTTAGAATCTGGAAAGCAGCTGAAAGCCATTGACTGTGGACCAGGTACAGTACCACATGATATAATTTGAAAACAAATTGGGGTCCAATATTTTGATGAGTTTGCAACTGGTTCTTATGAAATTTGGCAGTGATACGCATAATAACTAAATTCAGTTGTAATATTAAGTACGTGTGAATGAAAATCAGAAAAACATGGCATCATCAAAATGGTCCATTGCAGTCAGTTAATTATAAGTAATTAACCCTGTTCAATATTTTTTTTACAGTGGATACTTGGACTGTTGCATTCTCACCAGACTCTAGATACATTGCGACTGGCAGCCATGCTGGGAAGATAAGTTTAATAGGTGTCGAAAGTGGCAAAAAGGAGAGCGCCTTGGATACAAGAGGAAAATTTTACCATGAGTATAGCTTATGTATGTTATTATGGCTTCTTTTTTAATCTTGTTACCTGTACATACCCCTCATACATGCTTGCATCCTAACAGAGTTCCTCAGAAGCTCCAGTGACCGGCAAAAGTCGCTGTCTACTCAACCCAGGCAAACTGGCTACTCAGGGAAAATGGTACATGCATTTTTGGGGTAGGCTGGGCAGGGAAAGAAGTTGTTGCCGGCTACTTGAAATTTTTCTTTGACTGGTTCAAAATTTCAGGAGAACCATGATCCTAAACTGTTGAGAGGTGTCTGAAGTCCCATTCTGGATATGTGTGATGACCAGTGGGAGACAAGTTTGCAGCCTCAATTTTAAAGTCAGGAATGCTCTTTCTAGAACAAACAAATGAACTTCAGAAGTAAAGGGAATCAAAACAAAGTACTTTAAGGTGCATAAACAAACCTTCAGGACTGTTTTCAGCTGGGCTGTTCTTAAACATTTTATATAAATGGTGGCCCCTTTTTCTTATCTCTGATGTTAGCTGGAACTGGGTACAGCAGAGTTATTTTCAGCAATTATTAATAATTACAAATTTATTTGACTTCAGAGTCCTGATGGTCATTATATTGCATGTGGAGCCATTGATGGAATAATCAACATTTTTGACCTGACAACAGGAAAATTACTCCACACTCTAGAAGGTAAGAGAATAATAATAATAATAATAATAATAACGATAACGATAGCGGTAGCGCTGGCGCTAACGCTACCGCTAACAATAACGATAACGTATAACGATAACAATAATAATAATAAATGGAAAATGCAATCCCAAAAAAGTTATGCAAGCATAAAATGATCAGCTCTACACAAGACTTCATTTGACATGTGATAATCAAAATATGGTCAATCAATATATTTTTTGCTTCTCTGCAGGTCATGCCATGCCTATCAGATCTTTAACATTCTCACCTGACTCTCAACTGTTGATTACTGCTTCTGATGACAACCATATCAAGATGTATGACGTGTACCATTCAGGGCATTAACGTTACTGTAGTTGTTTGTGGTGACTCTTCTGTTTGACCCTGTTCCTTGGGCTATATTGTTTAAATGTACAGGAAACAATGATTATTGAAACACAGATTTTAAACCACAAACATTTCCTTAATTTGTTGGCTGATATTGCCTCACATAAAATTTGTCGCAGAGTTGCTATCTTGAAGAATGTGCCACACAAGATCTGGTAGGGAGAGTGCTAAACTGTGGGTATGTGGGCTTGGGAAGTGTGAAATTTGTATACTGCTGACATTTTTGTTTTAGCGTTGTACCAATTTGGAATGGTAGCCTAAGGTACAGTCTCTGCAGCAAGTTATTTTTCATAACATGTTTCGTTTAAACTTTACCAGACAGCGGCTAGATTGAATGACTTGTTTCTGCCTTGTTTTTGTTTTTTGCTCGTTTGTGTTCATTTCACTTCTTACAGACAACATGCTAACTTGGCTGGAACTCTGTCAGGGCACGGTTCGTGGGTTCTTGGTGTTTCATTTTGTCCAGACAACACACACTTTGTCTCAAGGTAACCACTTAGTGTTAATTAAAAATTTAATTCTCTACTCATACCAAGATATTAAGGGTATGTCCCCTCAAAGTGTTTTTCACAACATGACAATGGAAACCAAACTACAGTGAGACAATAGCTGTATCTAGAAGGGATAATTTACAACTGATTAATTTATTGAAGTCTCAAATTAATGTAATATGTATCTATTTTAAATAGTAGCAATTAAAAACTTATTTATCCTTTGAGAAACATTGACTAATATAGAAACACAGAAGTAATGTTTTGTCAAAATACTTAGACAATCTGTACTTTTAGAAAATATCCATACCTCCCCCAAGGAAGGGATTTTGGTAACCCCTTCCCCCACCCACCCACCCATCTGGAAATTCTTTGTAAGCTTCATAAATTTCTTTAAATTTTTTGAAGCTTCCATTCTCCGGGAAATTCCAATCCCCTTTGTGGAAGGAGTATGGATATTTTCAGGAACTGCACAATTTTAGGTCAAAATAATCTTATATCTTATACCAGTAGAATATACTGATTCAACAAATAAGGAAATATAAGTTAAAACTGGAACAATGAATTTGAGCAAAGTAGCCCCTGGATAGAAGCCATATTTCTCGCTTTGCTAAAAGTTTGACTGATAAGTTTTTCCTTTTTTTTTTTCAAGTTCCAGTGACAAGACTGTAAAGGTGTGGGATGCAGGCTCAAGACAGTGCGTTCAGACTTTTTACGAACACAACGATCAGGTATATACTAACTTAGGGTGGTACATGTTTACTAAGGGTGAGAGGGCTTTATGTTTCGTTTACAACAACTCAGTTATCTGAGGGTGAAGAAAGTACTTATTGACAACCCTGTTAAACCTATTTAAATAAATTCTCCTTCAGAGAGGTATACTTAACGTACTAAACAGTTGGCGGTTACAATGTATAAGGTGGTTAATGATTATTCCCATTTTGCCTTCATGAACTTTTTCAAACAACATCGCAAATTCACACCCATAACTTGCCAGGCTCCGCTCATAATCTCTTACGTTTATTCCCAGACAACTCTCTAGGGCCAGAAAAAGTAGCAGGTCCTGCGCTATCGAAGTACCTACAATAGAGTGTGTAAGGTGACGTCATTAAATTCTCAACTCTAAACTAAAGAGCCACTAAAGGTTTTATCCTCATCAGACATAAGAGGCACTAAACTCATACCTGTTTACAACTTTCCAGCTCAGTAGCGTCTTTCCTTTGGAAACCAGCGCATTTTGAATTTCGAAGTTATCGCCGCGCGTGACATAAAGCAGCATAAAGCTAGCGTTTGTCAAAAAATATACACTTATCTCGTGATTTTCAGCCATTTTAGGAGTTTAAGTATTAGGAAAAGTGCTCGTGTAAATGGTTTTTTTGGCTCGGTTCAGAAAACGAGTCGACTAGATAGCCAAAGTAAGTTCCACATGTTCACACTATTTACCGTCCGCCATATTGGAGGACCAAGGAAGCCCTCCAACATGGCGGCTCCATATTAAGCTCCATAATTTTGCGCAAAACATCTCGACGAATTTCTCAACTTTCGGACAACACACACACCTTAAACGTGGAGAACTGTTTTCTTTATTTATCGTCTACAATATTGCAATTTCTTGACTTTATCCACTGCATGGTTTTTGATTTTATTTTTTTATTGCATGACAATGCACACACTCTATACGCAACAGCCTTTCAACAACTGTAGTACCAAAAACCCCACCACTCTTACTGGCTTTAAAGAATCCTTGCCGACATAGCAATTGTTACATGTTAGAGCTAAAGAGCGTTTATTATAAATATAAGTAATAGCACCTGTTTTAGTGTTAGTATAGGTTGTATTAGTTGTATTAGTAGAACTTCTTACAGGGCAATGGAGAGTTCCTGGTATGCTTATAAGGTGTGAGTTGAGCAAAAGTCTTGCAATGTGAATGGGCTCGGCATGTTCAAGGAGATACCAATTCTGAAATAGCAAATTAACATTTACCTACTTCTTGACGAGAGGTCTGAAGGACAGTAGCCTGTTCCACGCTTTTTTTAGTTGGGAAGAAGCACGAAAACAACGAGAGAAAAATACAGGCCGACGTCCTATTTTCGTTCTTGCTGTTTTGCGCGCTGCTGCTTGCTAACTAACCAGACTCCTGATACAGGATAGGCCAGAGAACTGTGGTTATGTTTCACAAATAAATTAGAATGTACGAAAAAGTCTTTTTTATCATGGCTGTATAATTTTTAATCAGAATTTTTAATCTGTTTTAGATTTGTTTTAGTTTTTATGCCATTTTATAGCTATTTTTTACATTATTTGTACTTAATTATCATTATTATTTCCTACAATTTAGTTTATTATAAAGGGCCTCTGTGGATAGCAGTTTTTTTTTATCGTGTATAAAAACTGAAGGAGTTACCCTGTAGAAAATAATGAAAAATAAAGGTTTCTTTCAAATGAAAAAATGTCATCTGGGTAACACGAAGTTCCTCTTTTTTTCGACGCGATTTCCTAGGAGGATCCGCTATAGAGCTCTAAATGCGGTAATTTTACATTTGTACATCCTGAGAGGTCATCATCATTGTCATTTTCATAGGGAAGTCCCTCCAGGCTTTGCTCCTTCCTTACCGCTCACCCAAATCCAAGGAGTTTTAGAAGACAAAACGGATTTGTACGGTAGTTGTAAGGCCTTGTGAATTCCTAATCATTTGTTTTTTTCTATTCTGTTTATGTCAGGTGTGGGGAGTAAAGTACAATGCCACTGGCTCCAAGATCGTGTCCGTGTCAGATGACAAGTCAATTATTGTTTATAACTGTCCCCTGTGATTTCTTCCATCATTAGCTCATTAGCTATCTCGTTGTAACAAGTAGTGAAATAAACCTGTTTCCTCTTTTCTTAGTTGTGGATAAGCATTGTGTGATAATCAAGCTAATGATCAGCAGCTTGGAATTGTAACGTGATGCGTGACTGCGTAACGGAGAAACCAGTCACCCAGTTGTGATCTGATGCAGCCTGTGTTGCAAGCGTAGATGGGAAAGGAGTGGGGGGACAACCTCGTTCTCAAGTTCTCTCATCTTACTACCCCCTGGGGCGCGCGAGGAGAGACGGGTCTCTCCGCTCTCGCCCCAGGGAGCGGTAAGATGAGAGACCCTGTGAACCAAGTTGGTGAGGGCAGCGAAAAACGCGAGGAATGTACCGCTGTCTCTCCCCGTCTTCCCCATTTAAGCCAGCTAAGCAGACTGGATCTGATCTGATCTTGTTGGCTAGTCTGATATCATATTGTAAAGATTGTTACACATGTATTCTATCGTATGCCAGCAGGAGCAACACAAACTTGTGATATACTAAAAATAGAAATAATAAAAGCTTTATTCGCGTGTCGAATTACTTTAGGCGAGGGATAACCCTCTACTAATAGAAGGTACCTACCTAAAAATAAAACAACGAAAACTAAGAATTTATTAAAATTTTGTCTTTTTATAGATTTCATACTGGTAAAAACAGTTCTTGCTCAGATTGCAGCTACTGCATCCCCATTCAGTAGGGTTTCCAGAGTTATCTTGTGTATGTTCGCCTTGAAAACATTAATACTGCAGGGGAGCGTGTTCCATGATCAGTGTTGCTTGTCTGTAAAGATGGTTAGACAGTGGAACCTGGCTATAACCAAGAGACTGGCAAAATGTTCGCTACAACGAGGTTTCGTTGTATGGAGGTTCTTTTCCATACATTTTACTATTGCTGCGGCAAAGAAGATCGTTCGTTATACCGATCGAGGACTTCGTGATGTTGAGGTTCGTTAAATCGGGGTTCTACTATACAAAGTATTCAGTCGTATGCAAGAAGAAATAGTGCAAACACGTGATAAACTCCTTTCTTTTATAAGAATGCCTGTTTCTCATTCCCAGGCAGGATATTCTTATTTTTCTGCCTAAAGTATTCTTATCTTCACTCTTGAATTATAAAGGATAGTAACGGTTGTGACCAGGAATTGGAGCCTGGGTATCAAATATAGAACTGTATGGTGTCTGTACGATCAAATCTCACGGATATCTTTTGTACCCCTTAATATCCGAGTTGCCGATAACTCTAGCTTTTTAAAATTACTCTCTTTCCGTGTTAAATTTTGCTTTTATGCCTTTTTTTCTTTTCAACCCAAACACGGATTTGTATCAGCAATGCAGCATTGCTGTATAGTAGAACGGAGATACACCACTAACATGGCCGCTCCATACTAAGCAAAGTAAAGTCCAGGGAGGGAGATACTCTCTTATATGGGCTATATAAATATGTGCAGCCCCAAAGGATTTGGTTTTCAGCCGTTTTGGACCTAAATAGTGTGTCGATTTTGGCCATTTTGGTCTTAGATAGGGTCAAGGTTTTGAAAGTTTTGAATTGGACATGTTTTCTTAGAACGCGCTATTTTTTCATCATCATTATCAATAAGACTATTAAGAGAAGCATAACAGACGAAATCAAGGCTGATTAAACAGTATGGGAATATAACGTCTTAACTCAACAGAAGCCCTTCAAACCTATGTTTAGGGCAGCTGTGTCAGCCGCCGAGAACGGACATAGATAGGGTATGGAATTTTTCGTGAGGGAATAAATAAAATCGCAGATTTCGGTCGTAAATAGCGAAGGGTTTTGGGAAGCCGGCCGCACACCCCACCTAATTTTTTTTCTGGGAGTACCCCCCTCCCAGACTAAAGTAGTCAGTTTGTGCGAGACTTTCTGACAAAAACACCTATTTTTTTTCTGGGAGTACCCCCTTCCCGGACTAAAGTAGTTTTGTGCGAAACTTTCTGACAAATATCCGAAGTTTGCGATAACACACAGACCAAACACTTGGAGAATTGTTTTCTTTTTTTTAACTTCTATAAGCATCGTCTAATTCTTGACTTCGAATTCATCCATGCATCGAATGGGTTTTTCGGTTACATTCACAATTATATCGTGAAATCATATTTTTTTGTCACAGCATACGGGTTGCCCAAATAGGGAAAAGACTCAACTTCCCCAGCTCTGTCCTTTCAATTGTGACTGGCTCATCAGTGCCTTCATTGATCCTCAGGATCTTTGTCTTCTGTTTATTGATCGTCAGTCTTATTTACACTGAGGTGTGATGCAGGTCAGATGTTTTTGCCTGCATCTGCTGGTGGTTATGTGACAGAGGCGCTAGATCGTCCGCAAAGTCCAAGTCGTCCAACTGTGTCCACAAGGTCCACTGGAGCCCATTTCTTTTCCGGTTTGTGACAGCTCTCATGGTCCAGTCTATAGCCAAGATAAATCGAAAAAAGGTGACAGAAGGCATCTCTGCCTTACCCAGGTCTTTACCTCAAACTTCTCTGTCAATTTCCCCTCGTGAACCACTCTGCAAGACAAACCCACATAAGAGTTTCGAATCAGGTGGACAAACTTCATGGCCGCGACACCATAATGTCGAAGCAGCTTCCATATAATGACTCCCTGTTTAGGCTGTCAAAAGCCTTCTCGTAGTCAACTAAATTTACATAGAGGGGGGAGTTCCATTCAACTGATTGTTCCATTATAATTCGCAGTGTTGTGATCTGATCTGTACATGACCTGCCTGTCCTGAAGCCAGCTTACTGATTCCGTAGGGTACGATCTACTGGTCGTTTCAACCTTTCCAAGATGACTCTGTTCGGTACTTTCCCTGGGACAGGGAGGAGTATGATTCCTCTATAATTTGAACATAGGAGAAGGTCTCCTTTCTTGGGGATCTTGATCAGAAGTTCTTCCTTCCATTCTAAAGGGATCTCCTCTTCCTCCCAGATTTTATCAAACAGTCCAGCTAGCATCTCTGGGTCGGCCCCCAGGGTCTACCTTGAGTGCTTCCGCTGGAATCGCATCTGTCCCTGCTGCATGCATGCTTTGCCATTCTTAAGTTGTTTGATGGCCCTCCTGATTTCTTCTTTGGTGGGCTTACCACAATCAATTGGTAGGTCTTCTTCTGCTGAGGGGATGTCTGCTGTTTATTTGCTGGAGCTGGCCTGTCAAGAAGCTTCTCAAAGTAATCTGCCCATCTACTTAGCTGCTTATCCGCACCCATCAAAACACTTCCGTTCTTGTCTTTGACAGGACGTTCTGTTCGTCCAAACTTCCCCGTAAGCTACTTGGTTATGTCATAAAGCTGTTTCATGTTCCCATGCACTTGCTGCCGCCTCCTCAGCTTCCTGGGCTTCACTGTTCGTTTCCGCATATTGTTTCCGCGCTTCTTTCTTTGCAGCCCTTGTTCGGCAGTTGTTTAATTGTTGCTTTCTTTATAAATTTTCTTTCCTGTATCTTCCGTTATGTCTCTGCCGAAAGCCATTCCTTGTGTTCAGGTTTTCTTCGGCCCACCACTTCTTCGTAAGCATAGTTAACTGCCTCCTTTATGTCCATCCATTGCGAATTAATGTTCAAACCCTCATCATCCTCGTGGAACTCCTGTAGGACTTGGTGTCTGTTGGACAGTGTTACTCTGAATCTCTCAGCCGTATTTGCATCCCTCAGGAAATCCACATTATATCGTGCTCTTTTTCTTTGCTGACCTGTTTTAT
>JAHPZR010041596.1:30000-35728 GCA_019787425.1 Platygyra sinensis | reverse complement strand
TTTGCTACATATGTCATTAAATCAGATTGAATTAGCCTTTAAAAAACGCAACTGTATCCTGGTATCAATTCAACCCTATTTGAATAGTATAAGAGAAAGAATTAAAACTTCCCACGTACAGATTTTTTTGTTGTTTAGTATAATAGAAGGAATCAGGAAAGGAAGTGATCTGCCGAAAAAAAAGTGGGGGTCACCGAGCATCCAACAAAAATTTTCGCACACCAAGTTTAACGCAAAGGTCATCAGAATTTTGATTCGGTGCGCGCGCTTGAAATAATGTGGTACGCGCGTGCTTAATGAATAGCGTGCGCACTAGAGATGCGCAGTAGCAATGGGCGCGAACGTCCTTAAGTAGTACCCAAGCGCATTGCCGACTCCATCGGTCCCAAAGGTTATATAGACTTGCATACCTACATGGCCTACCGAAGACGCATAAGGAACAACTTGCTATGCGCCCAGTTCTCTCCGCTACCCACACTCATAACTATGTGTTGGCTAAGTGGGGGATGAAAAACTGAAACCACTCTCATGCAATCAGTACATGGTCAAAGATACCTTTCAGTTTGTCAACGATGTTACTGTACAACGCCTCGAGATAAACAGAGGTGATATTCTAGTATCCTACGATGTGACCTCTTTGTTTATTACATGTACCACTGGACGAGACTATCCAGATTCTGGCTGACTAGGCTTTCCATTATGATTGGTTTAACACGGACCCATGATCAATTACTCAATGCAGCCACTAAAAACCAACTCTTTCAATCCAATAGGCTAGTTTCGAATTGTGCAGAAACAAAAGAACAGAGTCGAGGTTCAGGGGAATAATTAGCATTTTGTATTGTTCAAAACAAAGGAAAATGCAAATTATTCCCCTGAACCTCGACTCTGTTCTTTTGTTGCTGCACAATTCGAAACTAGCCTATTGAAAATCTCAATGAGCAAACGGATGGTCCTCTTCTCGCCAATGTGTTTATCTACTCCATTGAAGATAAACTTGATCAGGATGGCAAATTGCCATCTTGTTATCGACGATATGTGGATGACACACCTTCACCATCAGGCCTGATATAGCCGAAATATTTCTTGACACCCTAAACAACTGCCACCCATCAGCAAAGTTTACTGTGGATTCTTATATCCGAAAGAATCAGAAAATGGATTCTGCGCTTCTTTACTAAAGAGATCAAAGATCTCTTGAATTATGGTGTGTCAAAGGAACCGCAGAATCCACCTCTAGAGTGGATTCCTCAAGTGGCCTAAAGTCGCCTAAAATCGCTTTACATCTCCTAAAGTCGGAATGTTTTTTTCTGCCAACTGTTTTGCTTGAGTCGCGTAAAGTTGCTTTAAAGCGCCCAAAGTCGCCTTAAGTCGCCCAAAGTCGCCTTAAGGACGGTGCCAACTAAATACAAAGGTTTTTGCGCCAGGTTAGGACCACGCGGAAAAAGTAGGTCTTTGCAAGGGCTATTGGAATTCACAAAGAAAAATATGGGTAGCCACGCATTTTTTCGAGATAATTAGCCTTGAATCTCAACAAAAATGCTGACGTCAGCATTTTTCTGAAAAAAGAGGGAAAGGACATTTCCTCACAGATTTCCTTAGAATTCACCCTTACATACAAAAAAGGCAAAAACAGTTTAAAAGATCCTTAAGTTACATGACAAATGGTAACATTGAAATCAGTTTTGGTACGTTTTTGATAAAAAAAATCGTTGCAAAAGCGCTTTTAGCGTCTCTGACAGCCTTCCTCTGGGTTAGCTAAAACACAGTCGAAATACCTTTTGCTCACAACCAGAAACTAATCACATGTTGAATAGGCTTGCCACTTCCATTTTGCAACATAAAATGTAGCGGTAACCACGCGTTTTTTAAAGTTATTGGTCTTTTTTGAAAACTTTTACGGCGCTCGTAGCATTTGTTCCTGTCACCTACCCTGTAAGGAAGACATTTGCCTTTTTGCGCGCGCACTACGCCATCTGCAGGTACATGTTTACAGTTGGATTTCAGTGTAAATTCGAAACATAACAGCTAGGTTTTCAGCTGGAAGAAGCTAACATTTATTGGTTAGCGATATGATATGCTTTAATTTTAGTCGTGCACTTGGTGGCGTAGTTAATTGAGTCAATGTCAACCCCAGCGCGCGCGCGCGCGCGCTTAAACCATGACTTGCGTGATGCGCATTACGTGTGCGCACTGATAAAAGTAGGCACCGTCCTTAAGATACAGCGACTTAAGGTCCCGGAGTAGGTCTTTAATAATAGTCGGGGCTTTTTGGTGTGTTACGTTTCCGCTTTGTATGAGACGACTGTGAATTACTATACAAAGGTATTTTAACCATCCGAAAGTAACGGATGTCCTGAAGTAACGGATGCCCGGAGTAATGGATGCCCGGAAGTAATGGTTGTCCGGAAGTAGAGGCCCCTTGCCTGTTAAATTCAAAAGTTACGGAGTTGTTACTTTTTGAATTATACGGTATTGTTATCGCTGATGAGAGTTATTAGTTAAAGAGGATAATGAAAACTCGAGACTTGATGGAAGCGTCACATTTACAAAGCGGCAGACACGATGATATATCGAGAAGATGTACCAAAAATACCCAGGAACACAAGTAAATAACAGTCCATTTATTTTACTTGAATGTAAATGGTTATGTTATTGCCGATACATTGTTTGGTTCCTCTGTGTAAGTGCAGCGAAGACTGAGAGTTATAGCAGCCTGTCGGGTTTGTAGCCTAAGTTCCATGTCATATATGCAACACAACGAAATTTGCTAACGTTAGTAAATGATCTCATCTCATTGTCTTAGATATTTTTCAAATATCAGTAAAAATGGTAGTGGGAATTCATTTTTGTAACTTAAGCGGGAATTTCAAGGTTACTGTTTTAATAATACAATTTATAACTGTCATCAAAACCACAAATGAAATAAGATCTCTCAAAAAACCCCAACAGCCCGAAAAACGTTTAGTCGAATTTAGTATGAAACATTCTTTCGAAAGAATTAGCATTAACCGGCTTTCCACCTTCACGACGCCGTTATCTTGGCTCTTCAGGCAAATTTATGAAGCAGGAGCTGATAATAAACATCTTAAAGGCGCTAAAGAAGTGGCTATCAAGTCAACAAGGGCTGCTGTAAGAAGACTCTCCATTAAATGCGCTCGAGAATCAATTTCTTCACGGGCATCCCAAACTCTTGAGATGTCCAAGAAAAGAAAGAGTGGACACGTATACCCAGAGATGAGGTACATGTACAGATTGCTTTCTTATCACACGCAGGCCAGCTTAAGTTACCATCAGGAAGATCAAACTTCTGTCATTTTGTACTGCTGTAAGATAATTATTGGTTGTGTAGTTACCAAATCTTCGATCACGAAAAAATCTCCCCACGTAAACAATTAAAACTCCGGGGACAGATTCAGAAAAACGTTTTCGAATATCTTGTGAGTATATTTTTCGAATACTCCTCAGATTAAACTAAGGAGTGCTTCTGAAATCGAGCTCGTGGTTTGGAAGCGAAAGAGTAAAAAAAAAAAAAATATGGGCGCGTTTTTATTAAAACATTACTTATTATCCGCGTCCAATATTCAAACGGCTGTGTGGATAAAATATTAGGGAATAATTTAGCGTGAAACTGCCAAAGCTTGTGAAAAGGTAACTGATCAACATGACACGAGTGTGAACATAAGAAAACCCCGTGAGTTCCCCCCTGGTGAGTTCCTAACAGGAATTGAACCCATGACGCTACGAGAACTCATGGGGGGCAAGGTCACATATGAACTCAATTAAATGACCTTGCTTTTCATGAGTTCTCGTGACTCAGTAGAGAGGTACGCTAAACTATTCCTTAATATGAAGAAAGAGCCTTGTGTGGTTGACCTAACAAATAACAGACAATTGTAAGCAAATTTTGCTTCACCTCTATCTTCTTTTTAGGATATAGTATAAAGCCATGCTGGCCTTATTCTTTCACTAAACGAATAGAAGGTTAATAGATATGTACAAAAACATTAACGTTTTCCCTTTTATCTTTGCACATTCAGCCTTATTCAGTTTGTTTCAAAGGATTTAAAAGAAGAGATAAACAAACCATACAGTGATCTCCATCCTGTACTACGTGTGTTGTCGTGGCTGCTAATGAGGTAGGAACTCACAAGTTAAAAAATAGGCATAGTTAGCATTGGTGCAGTAAGGTAATGTAAGGACTCAATAAATTACCCACCCGGAATCTGCTTACTATGCGAGTGCGCGCAACAGTACATGAAGTTGTTTCGACAGGATAGGTTTATACAATACGATTTTTGATAAGTAGACGATTTAACAAAAATTAATGTTAATTATGCACGTTTTACATTTTCAATCAAGAACGCAATTCTTGATAAAAGTAAGTTTAATTAAAGTGCCTATGAAATGAAACTTTCGCTTACTTTTTTATTCTAAAATATTGAAGTCTATGATCATCTGCTTCGTAATTTTCGAGTTTGGACTTCGTACAAGCGCGTACGAATTTTTTCTCCAGCTTCGAAGTTGGCCAATTCGAGTCAAAAATGTGCGCGATCAGAATATGCAAATAAGCACAGTTGACGCCACAAGGTGCCTAAAACCTTCTAGCCACCATATCATCTGTGAGGAACAAGCGAAGGAGTGGAAAGTTTTTCGTGAATGGAGGGCCTGTTTTAGCGAGCTGCAAAGCACCACTTAAGGGAAGGTACTCTCTTGCTTATATTTTCTAAAGACGAAGTTAAAAGAGCACATTGTCAGCGATTTGTTCGGATATACCGGTCCAACAGCAAAGCGACTAATGCGTCCGTGTTATGATCTCTCCATTTCAACCAAAGTTGCTATCGACGGCTTATAATAACAGTAAAGATTCTCTGCGATGAAGATGTCTGCATAAAGATTTAGTTGTTGTACTCTCTAGTCTTCACACGAACATCATTGTGATTTGTGTGATTTGTGTGATTTGGTTTCAGCTGATGATTTCTTGCAGACTTCTAATATAACATAAGTTTTATCAGAACATGTTACCAAAATAATCCTAATGCGAGAATGCGATAGCGAATATAGGAAAATTTGTTTGAACAGAGCTTTTATAATAGCCAAAGCCACATGAATATCGAGCCATTCGTACTCGAAGCAAGCGAGCAGGGAGCGTCTCGAAAACGTAGTGCTCGAAAACTCAGACCCAAAAAACTCACAGCCTGTTGTTGTCTCGAAAACTCAGACTCGAAAAACTGATAATAAATCCGTGTTTGCCTCGGGTCACTTCAAGACGTCTTGTTTACCCGTTCGTCGAGAAAATGTTGCTATAGGCAGAATCTGCGGAGGGAGGGAGAGAGAAAGGAAAAAAAACATACCACGTTGGTAAAATCACGAAAATAGTTCACTGCATTCGAAACGTTTGACAAGGAAGCAAACTCCCTTCGCGTCGAGCACAGAGCAACAAGGTGCTTTTGATGCTCTGAAAGACAGCTTGGCAAATGCAGAAACCCTGGCATATTTCGACAGCAATGCAGAAAAAAACCAAACTTATCACAGATGCTAGCCCTGTGGGTTTAGGAGCGGTCCTTACACAACTTCAAGGAGGATGTGAAAGATTAGTCGCATACGCTAGCCGTAGATTAACAGATGTTGAGCGTAGGTACTCTCGGACAGAGAAGAAAGGCAGTCGGACTTGTCTGGGGTTGCGAGAGATTTCACGTGTACCTAAATGGAGTGGAATTCACCCTGC
>JAHPZR010041596.1:12500-25000 GCA_019787425.1 Platygyra sinensis | reverse complement strand
AGTACAAACCTCAATTATTGCATTCAGCCTTATTTTTGTTTTATTTCATAAAAATAGCAGGAGATGTAGTAGAATTGTTGTTGTTATCGATGTTTGGTGTTATTACAAAGATGTAATTTTGTTTGCTTTTGAACTTCACAAGGTTTTAGTAAAAGTGGAAAGGTGACTGGTAATTATTTGCTTATTTACAGGCGCCCAGTCTTGCCCGATAAATCGTACTTCCTGGTATGGCATGGTTTGTCGCTTGTTATAGCCGGGATATTTCCCTTCACTATCACACTGCAGGCAGCGTTTTTCCACACTACTACCAGCCTGTGGATAGTCAATTACTGTTTTGACTTCCTCTGCTTAGTGGACATGTAAGTGTTGAACGTGCCCAGATTTCAGTGCTCGGTAATTCTTAGCATCGCTGTGGCAGAGTCAGCTTAAATCAACGTTTTACCTTTTTTGACAGATCCTTTTTGACTAATTATAAAGTCCGTGTCCCTTCAGAGCCTCGAAAATGGTACAATTCGAATCAGCGTGCGCGTTAATTAAAAATAACTTTATAGCGGAGCCCATTACCATATAGGAAAAACGAAACCCATGAATTGATTTTCTCATGGTTATCGTGGGCAGCGGTATTTCCCGTGGGCGCGTACGCACGACGGCGACGGCGACGGCGACGGTGGAGTCGCGCAACATGGCGGCCATACTCCAAATAATAGGTTGATAGAGATATGTAGCCTTGGTTTACCGTGTACTTCTTTGATATTGGACATATTATGATCAATTGAAACCTGTATCTACTGACCAGTATCACGTGACCATGTCGCGGGCTCAAGTCTACAACTTATCGAGGTCACGTGTTTTTTTTTGAAGTTTACCGCTGACGAAATGCTGGGTTTTTTTATTGGATCGCGGGCTCACGTCAGGTTAACTCGTTGAAAATAGTTCAGGATTGTTCGGAAGCCGGCTAACGCTAGCCCGGGATTAAAATTTATTCGAGTTATAACGTTTTCCTCCATACAATTTTTTTTTCCTGCTTTGTTTTGTGTTTATAAAACTCAAAACAGAAAAACAACCACGTTCCCAGGGCCTTTCCTTAACAAGTTACAGAGCTCAAATCAAAATTGTACCTTTTCTTGGGTTAGCTTTATCGGGTTCTTAACAACCTGGCCAAGGAGCTACGCTTTTAAGCTGGCCTAAATGTATATATTAGTGTAAAGAAAGATCACCCCAAATCTACAGTAAAACAACGCATAGCTGTAGATTTGCAGACTACTTTGCTAATATTTCGTGGCGAAATTCATTGTCAATAACAAGACAGATGCATAACAACTAATGTCAATTTGGTTTTTGCAATTGATTAGCAGACAATATTTTTAATTAAGTTTCAATCCACTGAACGAATTAGCCAATTAGGGTGTGAGAATTTCCGCAGTTCTCGTATAATCGCACCTTGCTCGGAAATGATCGAGATTAGTAATAGTAATTGGACCGAGAGGAGTACAATTCAGAGAGTAATCGAGCGAGTAATTTCAAAGGCGGACGAGCGTGAAGCGCGAGGCCAATTCGAAATTACGAACACGATTACTCCCTGAATTGTACTCCACTCGGTCCAATCGTATCTATAACAAATTTCGGAAAATAATGCCTTCTGAGAACTTTTAAGCGAAAACGTCTGTAGCGCTTTTCCTAAGTTTTGAAAACTGTAGAAAACATTGTTAAAAAAGTCATTGAAGCACGCGTAGCTGGCGTCAAAATCACGAGGGAATCCAATTACTGGTGTCCGATTACAAGAAAGTTCAAATCGGACAGCTGTAATTGGACACACACGTGATCACGTACCGATAACGTGACAAATAGGCGCGCGGAGAACCAATCACGATCGAGAATTTTGTTATAGATACGATTGAGAGAAAAACAGAGTGCAAATCCCATTCTTACCCATTGTAAAAATGCACAACCACGCAGTTTACCTTATAGCCACCCAATCTTGTTTTATTTCAGGTATATCAAGTTTCACCTCGCGTTTTACAACGAAAACAATGTTCTCGTCACTCACCCTCTCTTCACTGCACGAAATTATCTCAGGTAACTATGGGCTTGTTTTTTTTTATTTTTGTGCGCTTTTTTTCTTGTTTGTTTTAGTGCTGTGGTATCGTTTTCTTGGTTGTTTCATGGTTCCGCGGTATTCAATGCAATAAGGAAATGCTCTCTTATTATTTTTTCAGAGTTAATAAAATTTAACTTTGCTTCTAGCGAAAATCCTCTGAGGGTGATCTAATCGAAATTCTTTCAAGATTGGCAAACTTCACAGCTCAAAAAGTGCCAAGCAAGGAAGCGGAACTCGAAAATGAAATTAAACTTGAGCAAACAAAAGTCTTTCTCCCCATAGAGGAGATAGGCGTCTGAAAGTAGAACAAAACATTACCTAAGGATGAACCAACTCCACAGAGATCTTTGGATGTATGATTCGTCTTTAGGTGCCTGTTATTTTGCTAGAGAGTTGTGAACGAGTCCAGTATAGCTTCCTTGCTCTTGACTGAGAGCCAAATGAGAAGCAACAGGGACGAGCCAGATGCTGTTAACTCAAGCGAAAAGGAATTAATACATAAAGAATTGTCACAACAAGCTTTCCTTTGCAGAACGAATTTTCCTTTGGACCTCTTCTGCTCGTTTCCTACTGAAACCATTGTGCTGGCCATTTGGCCTTACAGCCTCGGTAAGCTCAATATCTTTTTCTCCAGAAGTCCCGCTTTCTTCACTGATGTATAATTTATACAACAATGAAGATAATGTTCTGTTATTCTTAATCCTTAATATATTTCTTATGTGTTGAAGGCGTTCTCCGCATTCTATCGTTGGCTCGCCTTAACAGATGCTTTTATGTGTACAAAATGGTAAGTTTAATAACCGTAAAATTAAAAAGAAAAACTAGATATTGAAGCGCAGATACTTTCTATTCTGTTATCATAAGATAGAATGTCAACAACAGAAACCTGAGCCTGAAAATCAGTTGATTTGCTTGGACAACACTATAACCTTTGGAGGCGGGGTGGCGTAATGATTAGGGATCTGTACTCTTGATCGAGTGGCCCTGGTTCGAGCGCTGGCCTGCAATAACAATAATAATAATAATTATAATAATAATACTAACAACAACAACAACAACAACAACAATAATAATAATAATAATAATAATAATAAAAATAATAATAATAATAATAATAATAATAATAATAATAAAAACTTTATTAAAACTTCAACGATAATTACAAAAAGTATCAGTACAATAAGTAATATTTTACAGTTTTAAATTATATCGAGTTGTTTACAAATTAAAAACTAAATATATGACAAGCAATCCTAACTATTACAATCCTATTTAGGACTATTTACAATAACACAATAGTTTATTCACATTTCCATTTTTTTGCATATTGTTACAATTTTTTATACATTTAGAAAAAAGAAAGGAAGTTAGATATGTAGATATAAGAAACGCTTAATATAAGACATACAAGGAAATGCCTAGCATCTAAATAAACCGTTAGGTTTTCTAGTTAGACACTTGTCCTGCTAAGTATCAAAGAGTAAGCAGACATTTATACATAAAAAAAAAAACAACAACAACAACGACTTGTTTTAATTTTGCTTTAATATCTCAAGGAGTTTCTTGATCTCATCCAGGGTTACCATGAACAAAAAAAATAACGCGGTGCCTGCATAAAGTAATATTGAAGCCAAAATGGTGGAGCTATTAACAAACTCGACCGGCGGCCATGGCGCCATATGCTAATTCCAATGCCTAGGTAATTGTGTTGTGTTCTTTTGAAGACACTTTACGGCCTCCCGGTACCATTCTCCACCCAGGTGTACCAATGAATACCTGCGAATTTAGGACCAGGGATAACCCTGAGGGATAACTCTACATCCCACAAAGGGGGGAGGGGGTAAAAGTACTCCTAGTCACGTGCTGCTTCGGCAATCAGGGTAAGATCCGACTGTATGGTCCCCTTGGCCTGACGCAAAGTTTACCCATACCATATAACCTGTCGCAAAAAAAGTAATTACTGAGTTGGTCTGCCTGTTGCGAGTTCCTATGTTTAAAGCGGTAGGTAGTTTGTAGTCTAATCAGAACGCAAGGATGTCGGAACGGCAACAAGGTTATTTATTCCAAACCAAATTAGTAATTCCACACAAGACTTCACAACAAGCACACGCTAGGCTTGTAAACTATACTTCGACTTCTGTCACTCTTGTATGGCCTCTGCCAGATATCCACGTAACCGCTCAGTTACACCTCAACAAACACGACCTCTGTCGACACTTTACACTAAACACTCCTGGGAAAAACCACTTAAATACTACACCGATCCGCCTATATACTTTACAGTATAAGGTTCTAGAACTTTCCGGCTCTACTAAATTAAGTAACATTACAACATAAAACTTTTTACAGCATCATTCGTAAACGACTTAAAAAAGAATCGCTGAATCACCTTCTAGACTAAATTAGCATATACACGAACCCTCCATGTCACGCAATAATTTTTCTTTTATCTAAGTTATTTCCTTGCGTCTTTTTCAGCAACAGTTCTTTAGTTTCATGACAGATTCAATGGGAAAAAATTCAAACCTGTTGGGGTAGGTAGAAATAACATTGTTGAATTTTATGTTGATTCCACTAGCTTTCTTGAAGTTGTAGCTCTTGCAATGCGCTATTATGAAACTCCAGTAGAAAACAAAAAAGACAATTAAAACAAAGGGAACGACAATGAAGAGTGGTCAATAATTCGACTTTGTTGTGAATTCTTCGTTTTTTTTTTCTCATTTTGAGAACGAACTTGCAATAACACGAAATCATCGATCGCAAATCCCTAAAACTCTCTTTACGATAGGCTGACAATATTTGTATCTTTTTTTTATCCTGTTAAGGCAGCTTAAGTTTGCTCTGTACATGGCAACTTTTACCCATTGTATAGCATGTGGCTGGTATCTACTCGCTTGTAAAGGACTTGAAAATGGCAATCATGTCTGTTCAAGGGATTCTTGGGTTGAGAGTGCAGCTCGTGGCCTAGGTAATTTAAACTTGCAACAACAACAACAACAACAACAACAACAACAAAACTGAGCACCTACGTTTTCTTTTCTATTGTTGTTGTTGTTGTTTTTTAAATCTTAGTCTTTTCTGTTTTTGTTCCTGTGTCTGTTCTCACCTCTGTTGTATGTCTGTCGTCAGCCTATCTATTTGCACTTCTGTCAGTCTGTTTCTTTTGTAACATAAGAAAGAAGACAACTATTCTTAAGAACACCTTATCTGTCATCAGACTCGAACGCAACTTGCGACTAGCTTACTCTACTACAAGCATGTTCACACCGAACTACAGCGCATGTCCGAACTAAGTCGGGCTCAGGCATTACGCTACACTTTGTCGCTCAATCTTCCCTTAAATGTCTGCCTTACTGTTAACCTGCCTGTTATCCTGTCTGTCTGTCTGTCTGTCTGTCTGTTTGTCTTTCTGTCTGTTTGTCTTTTAAGCTCAGTGTCAGTTCTTTGTCTACTTAAAAGTAGATGGTGGTCAACTAGAAAGCCTTTGCTACTTTGACCACCATGCACATTTTTTAACCTGTATTGTAATTATTTTATCTTGTAATCGTGTGTTGTAATTATACTTTTCTTTCTATGTTAACTTTATGTAAATAGTGTGAAATAAAAAAAAAATGAACCTCTATGTCTGTTTGTCTGCTTGTTTGCCTGTCTGGCTGTCAGTCGTCGTTCTGTCTGCCTATCTGCCTGTTTGCCTGCATGTTTGTCTGCTATTCTGTCCGCTTGTCTGCTTTTTTCTGTCTGTCTGTTTGCATCTCTGTCGTCTGTGTCTGTCTGTTGTCTGCCTGCCTACTTGCCTGTCTATTTGTCTATCTGTCCCTCTGTTTATCTGCCTAACTGGCAGAAAGCAAAAGTGAATGACAACTCGAAGAAGGGCCTGATAAGTCTCATTTCCTGTTAAGATTAACTGATTTGGCTTTCAATTGTTACAATCTGAAAGAAATAAATCCTACAGAATTAAATGACGTTCTTTGTCGACAGGAAATTCAACAGTTACCTTACAGTACATTACTAGTCTTTACTGGGCAGCGGCTACCTCAGCCTCGGTTGGATACGGGGACATTTATGCGCATACGACGAGCGAGGTAAGTACCACAATCATCCCATGCTCTAGATTAGCCACTTTGAAAATTAACGCACCAGCTTATTATTATTAATATGGTAATAGGTCTGAGTGGAGACCAATTCGGTCTTTAAGGAGGCTCGAAAGGGTTTTTCGTTGCTATATTGTTTGTGAAACGATGGAAGATTACAAAGAAGGATGTTTAATGGTGTGGGCAAACTATATGTCTCCTTGCAACTCTGTTGTTGGGCTATACTTTAAGGGTACTTGTGACGTCATATCAGTTACCATGGCAACGCAGAAGGTCCACAAAAACGTCCACTTAATTTCAGTTTTTGTAAATTATCTGATAAACTAATTCGGTGACCTACCATTTTATTTCTTTGTTGGAAAGTTCCCTAGATTCTTTAACTTTTCAGACAGTATGGAAAAAAATTATCTAGTCGAATTAACTATATTTAAAGAAAACGCGTTTTATGGCTTGCAGAAAATTCCACTAGATAAATTTCCCCGAAACTTTTATATCTGAAGAGCCATTGTGAATGGTGCGTGCATGCAAAAAATCAAGATAGGTCACCGAGCAAACTTTCGAGCTAAAAACAAATGTTTTCCGCAGATTTTATTTCCGGTTCGCGCGATTTTACGCAGCATTAACTTCCGGTGTGCTGATTTTAATACTGATTCAGCTGACGCGTGCATCTTAGTTATGGCGTGTGTAGATTGCGCGCGCGCGTGCAGCTAAAAACCCTTTCGAGCCTCCTTAAGGTGGCTCGCAACAGTTTTCATCTTCCCCAGACTAGTGTTACAAATTCTTTTCCAATTACAGTTTGGTTTATCGTATCGGTGTGAAATTTACCACAGGCATAAATGAAACGTCATAGAATCATTACATCATATTTTCTCCAGAAATCCTGTTACCATGGCAACGATATAACGCATTCAGTTGCACCCCCAAAATCGAAAGCTATCGTGTTTTTAAGAGAACGGGTCGGTGAAATCTTCTCAAACTCCTATATTACATGTTATTAGAAATGATCGTCAAAATATGTAACTTTAGAAAAATTCTGTAGGACAGAAGGAATTAAAAACGTAATTTTCGACTTTTCCTTTTTAAATTTTTTTCCCACCAACGGGATTTTTTAAGAATTGGTCTATATACGCATCCGATTGATCTTAGTTGTCACCAAAAATTTGAAAAACATTCACCGACTGGAAGCGAAAATATTACCGCACGAAGTCAGAAAATATGAAAAAGTCAAGGTCGACTAGATCCAGCTTTACGCATGCGCGAAGTTGTTCACGCGCGCTCAATCGAGTTCCTGAGCGTGCGAAACGACCAGCTTTCATCCGGACGTATTCTTTGTGACAAGGAGATATTTTTTCCTTACGATGGTTTTACGGGTTACAAGAAAAGTAACCAAAACCAATTTGGGAGAGCTTTACCGTTCGCATTTGCATTAACGTGTTACAAGATCTATTTTCTCTACTCTTCTCCCTCTGATTTTGATTCATTCCGCTAACGCGTGCATCTTAGTAACGACGTGTGTAGATTGCACGCGCACGTGCAACTAAAAACCCTTTCAAGCCTCCTTAAGGTGGCCGAACACAGCTTTCGCGCGCGCTTTTGCTGATGCAAAATTTAGCACGTGCACAAGGTTTCAAAGAACAAATATGCCTTCAGTAGGAGGATCATTTTATTTACTCAACACCCGCGCTATCTATGTTATTTTTCTCTATAATTGAACGCAGTGTATTGATGGCTTTAGTCTTTTATTACAAAGATATGTTAAAAAAGGTAACGATGCCAAGAACCCAGCAATTCTCAGCTTTTGTTTGTTACCGAAAGAACCCAGTTAAATGCAACGTATGCGCAGTTGCTCGAAAAATTGAGACCAATTGCTTTAGCAGAAACATGCCGATTTCTAACAATCCAGTGGTTAGAATTTCAAGAGATTTGGCAGGAAAATAGATCTGAAACCACGTGAATGATCTATCAAAAAAAATCCCAATTTTGACATAGGGAATTTTTAATATACAGAAAACAATTAAAGACAAATTACGAAAATCGCCAATGTCAAAATTTTATTAGAACCGTGTTGACAAAAGGGATTTAATGTCAATTCTTAGTGTGCAAAATATGAAAACAATCTAACAACTGGATTTTTTTTAAATAAACAAAAAAACCATTATTTAAGCATTGTTTTCAACCAGCCCCGTTGCCATGGCAACAGCACACACCCTAGTCAAAATGCGAGAATAAATATTCCTGTGGTTAACCTTCACTCTTGGAAAAAATGGGCGCCAAAGCATAAATAGTTTAAGAGTTATAGTGAATTAGGCATAGGCACTTGAAAACTGTTTTCGGCCACCTTAATCATACGACGATCCGCAAAGCGGAAGTCCGAATTGTTAATCTCGAGTATGATTACAGATTGAATTGGACGACATGATGTTGTGTTACCAATTAATCATAACAATAAAAAAGGTCCCGAGAAACTGGAGTAAAAGTTTTATTTGAAGAAGAGCTTTTAACAGTCATTTTTAATATCGTAATTAAAAATATGGAGAAGTAGAGCTTGCAAAATGGCTGTGAAGTTCTTTTCAAAACAGTCACCGGAGACTAAAGCTCCACAATTTTACGATGTCAATCTTTTGAATTGTTTACCCTAAATGATTGGCTCATGTAACTGTCCGATTACAGGTCAGTCCCTTTACAGCCAACTGTCCGATTACACTGTCTGATTACAACTTTGTAGATAAATTAGAGCAAAATATACTGAGCAGTTAATGCACCAATCATACTTAAGGAAATCAACCGGGCAGTGGCAGCCATGGACAGCTATTTCGGTTTGTTAGGCCTCATCAGCACGGCATAGCCGTCGGGCAGAAATAGGGCTAAAAGCTCTATGTAGTCTGCCCTTTATTGCCGAGGTGGTGCAAAGCACCCTTTTAAGCGCCAGCTCTACACAACACATGTGACGGCTATGCCATGCTGATAAGGCCTAACAGGGCCGAAACAGCTGTCCATGGCTGCCACATTCTCGTCCCCAGAGGCCGCACTCCTTTTGGCCAGCACCAAGAATCCGAAAGGAGCGCAGCCTCTGGGGACGAGAATGTGGCTGCCACTGCCCGAGTGATATGGCTGTGCGCATGCGTTAGGTACTGGCCAGACCGTGGGTGGGTGTTCGAGTGTGTCACTTGCCTTTATTGTTGTTACAAATAGAGGCACAAAATAATAATCACTCGAAAGGAAATGGGATCTTTTAAACTGGATAACTTTATTTGTTATCGAATGAGTTGAGTTAATTGACTGATTTCTTGCTTGCTTGATTAATTGATTAATAGATTGCTAATTAATTGATTGCCTTCCTCCTTGAGTGATAAAGTGATTGACTGATTGATTTATTGATTGATTGACAGATGACATTTGCATTGATTTGTATGATCATTGGTATCGTTTTCTACGGTTACATCATTGCCAGTGTTGCTGCCCGTCTAGCTAACGCTGACGCACAGCGGGCTCGTTATCAAGAAAGACTTGACGCTATCAAGACTTTCCTGAAGGTAAAGGCCAATAAAACAATCACTACTTTAAAGATAGTAGGGGTCCTGTCGCACTCTCCAGTGTAACCTGCAACTAAATAAGTTGCCAATCTCTTTTGATCGTTTGAAGAAGGAAGATCAAATTGATATCTTGACATAAGGTAGAGAGGAATTGATCAGAACAGTTACATATGATCTTCCGAGCTACGGGAGGTGGCCAGAGATAATATATTTCTTTGCTTTAGACGCCATTTAGGTTATAATTAAGTTTAACTAGTGCTTTTTTTTATATATATATTTAGGAACAAGAAATATCCGAGAAACTCACAGCCCGTATTGTAAGGTATTTCTGGAATAACTGTTGTAGAATTTGACCATAAGTTAATTAGCATTGGGCCATCCTCGCTCCCCTCAGAACTCTCCTATTAATGCCTAGCATATTAGCAACTGTCTTGAAAGATTCTTGTACTCAGCTGCTCTTGTTTGGAGAGACGCGCTATGAAAGTTAAGAGTAATGTCCTCGAACTCGGGTCGCTCAGTCCCCCCCCCCCCCTCCCCCACAATTAAACTCACACAATGACAAAAATTAAGTGGTAAACGGTGGGCTCGGCCGGGGTTTTTATCAAAGTCGAATGAAAAGCATAGCAAGTTTTAGCATAACCCAGTCAGCAAAGAGATTGAAATCTGATCGATCGGCCTGAGGTGTTTTTTAAAGATTAAATAGCTCTTGGTGCAGTCTATCGGGATATCAAGACCATTCCCGTGTACCCAATCAGATTCTCCGTTTACAGTGTACTTAAGGTAATTCCCTTGAAATTGTTCAACTATCAAACTTTTTTTTAAACTTGGCGTAATGAACAATCCTGATATAAACATTATAAAAATGCATTTAAAAAATGGGGTCACCGTGCTTGTTTACGCTTCAGCAGGCTCTTAAAATGGGGTATTTTTATTGGTTGCGCATTAGAAGTTCGAATCACCTCCCTACAGAATTAAATCTTGGTTACTTGAAAAGCACAAAATTTTGTCTTGAAAGTAAAGCTTCATTTATTGACATAGGCAATATTGCTTCATTTAAGCCGTTTTTGATTGCCTGGTTGCGGGGATATTGCACTTTTTCGGACAGTTCCGTGATTAAGTTCCTCGCCTTGGCCAAAATACACCCAGTTAGGAACTATTTTCCAAAAAAAAAAATCATATTCTACTATCAAACTTTTTTTCCTCTTCAAATATGTTCTTCATTAGACTGTTCTTAGCAAATACCTGAAATAAAAATCGGGGGTCACCTTGCTCGTTTAAGAGAAAAGGAGAATTTATTCCGTTATCGAGCTTAGTTTTAGGGAAATCTCTTACGTTTTGCACGTGCACGCGCTCATGTGCGCGTGCTGATGGCGCGAAAATTGTGCGCAGTAAGGATGCGCAATGCAATACTCAGGAATTACCTTAATAGTCGGTCAGAGAGTTGTTTATGCCAATTATTAAAACATGGATATCTTTTTGAGATATGTTTTCTCCCTTTGAATGCCAACTCTTTCTTTACAGCTATTACGAATATCTTTGGTTGCGGAACAAAGGAGTTGATGCTAGTTCGCTGTTTGAAGGTCTGCCGCTCTCTCTGCAAGCCGACATTTCTCTCAGCCTGTACAAGGATCTGATTGAACGGGTAAAAAGTTCACTCTCTTTGCGTTTATTTGTTATGTATTTTTTTTCAATTTATTCTTCAATTGTTTTTTTGGGTCACATCATTTGTAACAAGACACTGAGTATGCGGATTGTTGACATTGTCGAACACCAACTTTCGGTTTATTACAATGCAAAAAGTGTATTACTATCCCACAGTTAAAACTTTTGTATGCTGTATACAATTAAATTAAGTAGTAGACGGGGCGCATGAGCGTAGCCCGTTGACTATAGTGAAAACCTATTATAAGGATATAAACTTACAATTTAAATCATATATAAAAATCAGCATTATAAATACTGCTCCGCAATAAAAAAAAAAAGAAAAAAATGATAACTACATATGATCTCTAAAATTAAAATGGTAGTTAGAAAATCTTTAAAATTTTCTCATATATATAACTGATTCGACTGCCAATAATTTACTTGATTATTACTGAACTGGAAAATATCGAAGGAAGGAAATTAATAAATGGAGAGCGATACTCATTGTTCATTCTGCAACTTTAAACGTCCGAGAAATGTTTAGTGTTCCCGAGATTACAGCCTTCTGCATGTTACGAAGAACTACCTTACTCTTACTTTCCACCAACTCCTTCAGCTCGACCACTAAGTTTCGGCACCATCCCCCTATTACGTCAATTGTTTCACTTCATATCCTTAGTACACTACTTCTGCATTTATTTCCAGTAGAGCGGTCCGTATTTCGTCGTTTTCTCCTCCTTCTTTTTCTACCGATTTGTAACTCAAGGGCAACTCATCTTCAGCGTGATGACTCGCTTTGACACGTGTTTGATAATGCGTGCATCCACTCTGTTGGCTCCGACTTCTTGGTGCTCCGCGAATATAGGGACATCCCAGAATGTTTGTGTTATTGTTATTATTATTATTATTATTATTATTATTATTATTATTATTATTATGTATGTGAAATAAAGTGGCTAATGCCATTAAACAGTGCTCAATACACTTTTAAAGCGTAGAGCAAGACTGACTGTCTGATGAATGCGTGAGCGCGAAACTCGGAGTAACAGGGAATTTTGTCAGACCAATTTATCTCTTAAAAGATATAAATTGTAGTTAATGGGACAACCGTGAGAACTACTCGCGGATTGCGTG
>JAHPZR010041596.1:0-2500 GCA_019787425.1 Platygyra sinensis | reverse complement strand
AATTGCTGGTTTCTTTGCATCGTTACCTTTTCTAATATATTTTTGTTATACAAATCTAAAACTATCAATACACTGTATTCAAAGTAGTACGGAAAGCGCGAGCAAATAAAATGATCGCTGCATTGACGCCATGCTTTTTAGAATATAAACTATACCACTTCGAATAAAATTTGCCTGTTTTGAAAGTCTGTTTTCTCCTTTGCAGGAACAAGAACAGGGCAACGACGAAACCAATATCACTTTTGAAATCGAAGAAACTACTGAGCCCACCCCGACTACTGGAGATCGTATCCTCGCCAGCTTGAAGTTGCTTAAAGCCTATTTGGCTGATCTGTTTGTCAACTTCGTGATCTTGCCCAATAGCAAACTGATGCTCATCAAGTACATCAACTGCTTGTTTGTGTTTGCTACCACCCTCACTATAACGTACATGGTAAGTAAAACGAACTTGCGCTTCGATTCGATTACTAACCCGCGGCGCTGTTCGACAAAAGAAGCCCGGGCTCCTCCTACCCTGAACTCTCTCTCGGGAAAGACGCTGTACTGGAAAATCGAGCCTGACTTGCGGTCACAATACGGTTTTTGCGATCAACTTAGTTTTCGAAGTGTAGAGCTGAAAGAAAGCTGGCAGATAGAGAAAAAGCAGAGTCAGAGAAATCTTTAGATACAGTACAATGAGTTTCGTAGTAACGTTAATCAAATAAATGCTCAACGGCTATTAAAGTCTTAAAAACTCTCGACCATGGACTGCACAGGATCCTTGAACGCGGGTGTTTTATTTTAAACCATTACACTAGGGTACTTAACAGTGTCTCAAATATAGACGGACAAATATCGCACAGCAAGCATCCAATGTGTGTAGGTATGGTGGCCTTGCAGTTAGTGCACTCGCCTCCGAAGTAAGCGGTCTGGGTTCGTGTCCTGGTCGGTTGGCAATGTGTTGTGTTCTTGGGCAAGACACTTCACTCTCACATTGCCTCCCTCCACTCCAGTATTGAACTTTATCCTGTATGCTGCACTAATGTACTTGTCAAGTTGTTATTGCACAAGTTGTTATTGAACAACTTGTTATCAGACAGTTTAAAAAGCCAATCACATTCAAAGTTGTAGTCACGTGCGTGTGTTTGCGGTTCCTTTTGTGTTTCTGGCGTCAAATTGGCCATAGGAGGCACGGTGGCCTTAGAATGTTTACGTCTCCTTTGTCAGCTTTTTAATGCTAATTTTCTCTTTCATTCATAACTTGGCTATTCTTTTCTCGGAAATTGTAATTTTTATGCTACGTTACTCGCTATTTTTTTTAACAATAGTGTGTTTCTGTCGAGTAAATATCAAAAACCGACAAAAACCCATTTAATCTAATTGTTTATTATTCTAATTATGAATAGCTTATTACTTTTGCGACTAATATGTTTCAGGCTGCTTTCCAAGATCACCCGTGGTATCTATTTGCATTCAACTATTTTTGTGAATTTTCATTTTACATTGAGGTGGGTGCTAATGACATGCTGTAGTAACTAAAATCAAGGAACATAACTCGCCCAAACTTCCACTCCTACCCGACAAGATTATCATAAGTTATTTCGCTGAACCTCTGTGGCAGTAACAGGCCGTTTTCGAATTACCATGTGCCTCTGTTTCAAGACGATTCCTAGTGCAAAACCTTTTATATGAAAATGAGATTGATTGACATCAAAATGATTGCAGCTTATGACAAGAGCCAAAATATCTGCTTTTTTTCTTGTCTGAGAGGCACAGAGACTGGTTCAATTTAACAAATAGTCTAGTTTACGATATAGGGCATTTTGTGATGATGCGCTTGGCTTTAGAGACCTTAACAGCCGATGACAAACGGGTCGACAGCGACGAATAAAACTGCTGTAGGACTGGGTCGAGGACGTTGTTCACAGTGTGAGAACCACGTGCGACTATAAATAAACAATGCCGAGTCCTTGCAAACATCGACCTATAACTATCAAAAATATGTTGTCATGTCTTTCTTTCACTAGCTCTAAGACCTGCTTGCCTCGAGCTACAAGGACGGCACTATCGATGGAGACGAATTTTCAGTCCTACATGATGAATTTATGCCGAAATTAAACATCCCTATTTCGCATATGAAGAATATTACAGGTTTCCATTCGAAGAGAAGAACGGTGCCGAATGTTAGGTCGGATATTATCTAAAACATTCACGGTATAAAATTCTATCCCAAAAACATAAGCGAAAGCCTACCTGTAGATACGAAACAGAAGAAAATGAAATACAGACATTTTTTCTCGATTTCTGAATTCATTTATTTTTGTACATTCGCGCTGACAACGAAATTTCACGGGGGCAAATCGACTAACCGAAATCTTATTACCAAACATTTTTGCACCAAACTCGCAGTAAAATGTAGTTAATACAAAACCTAGAGGTTAAATGAATAACCAACTTTCTTTTCGATAGTTCGATAGAAATCATAGGTTTCTGTCTCAAACACTAAGTAAATACATAAATA
>JAHPZR010041594.1:15000-19962 GCA_019787425.1 Platygyra sinensis | reverse complement strand
CTGCGAAGACTAAACGAAGGACATTTACGGTTTCTTGACTTAAAAAAAGTTGAAATTATCGAAAAAAAATGATGCGCGCGCGTACACACTTCAATGTTAAATGCCAATTCAATCCGGGCGATCCTTTCAAGGCCCAAGTTTAATAATACGTCGAGAAATAATTGGAAACCGTTATTTGAAGTAAACTTTAAAAAGAATTCTACTAAAACAATTAGATTATTCGCTCGAGATTTCTATGAGATGATAGTTGATTCGGCCTTCGGCCTCATCAACTATCACCTCATAGAAATCTCGAGCTCATAATCTAATTGTTAATTAGTACAGCAGTGTTAAACAATTCGACACTTAAATGAAGCGATTTTTTGATTTGTCTACTTTATTCCATTTATCCAATCACAAAAGAGATAGAGGTAGTTGACACGAGGTGAGTCACGATTGGTTTTGGCTGTACTTCTGATTGGATGAACAGAGCGGCTGTCTTGTGACGTAGTCAAAACAAAGGTAAGGTGCATTTTTTGACACTCTAGAACACTGCTCTTTATAAGCAGTGCTAAGTACTCCTACTGAAGAAGGACTGTCAGTTATCAAATTACTGTATTTAAACAATGTATTTTTCGTTTGAAAACGTATTTACAGATTTGTTGTGGTCATGTTCCATCTGCCACAAAAGAGATACCTACCTTGCTGTTCGACCCAATTATGCTCATCTGGACATTCATTCAACGGGCATGCAACAAAGTACCAAGAACAGGCAAACACGTGAAATACAATCACCAGCTGGAAGAAGAACATGCTCATGCGCACTTTAAATACACTGAAAACAAGCACGAGAAAACAAAGTATGAATTCAGAGTTGGATTGCTATTGGCTTATAAGTTAAAAATTATTCCTCTTGTTCATGTTGGATATGAGATGATTAAAGCCAATGAGGCGCGAATAATTGTTTTATTGAAAACGCCCCCAAAATAAAGAAAACTAAAGGTTATGTTACACAAGCCGATTTTCAACGCCGATTGCCGCGTTAAAAATGGATATCGGGTAAAATGGCATAGAGAGCAACTTTTAACGCGACTTTTCGTTGCGACATCATATTACAGGTTTTTGAAAGTGATTTTAAAACCTGCAACATTGTTGCTTGAATTTAGAATGTTGAGTTAAAAATCGTCTCCAGTAACAAACCGTTGCCGACCGTTGCCGCAACAAAGTTGCATCAAAAGTTGTCTCGCGTAACGTGGATTAAAAATCGGCGTTAAATCGCCATTTTCGTAGTGTGTATTTTGTTCATAAAACCGCTTACATTGATATGTAAACAGATTCGCAATCGATGTGGCGAACTCTTAGAAGTGTAACTGAGGTTTGATACGTTCAGACTTGATGTGCTTACTCGATATTTAGCCTGTTTGCCGCCTCGGCGAAAAACTGCTGCATACGAACAAGGCGTAGTAAGTGCAACAACCTCAAATACGAAAGCACAAAGAGCTGTTGGTCCGCGGGAGCTACAAGAGCGAAGAGATCGATGGGAAAGGAAGCCAGCAGATCGAAAGACAACTTTCCTTTAGCGTAGTGGATCAGCAATCTGCGGCCTTCGCAGATGGTTTCACCAATGTCGTTTATGTATGCCATGTGGAAGTTGAGATATATCTGTTGAAAATCAAATAATTATTAAGTAATTTCATCACACAAGGCACAACGAGTATTAATAAATAAATTAATTAATGCGTTAATTTAATAATAATATCTTCCAGGAACAAGTATAATACACTATCCCGACGAGCGTGACCCTTATATAAAAAGTGAAGGGTGCTCGTACTACCTTTATATGGCTGATAAAGCGGTTTTGACAGCTTTCAGAGTGTTCAGCATAGAAAGGTCCCCAATGGGAGCTTTTGCGGGCATTGAGTCAATAACAAACTATGACAGGGGAGAAGTTGCTGTTTTAGAATCGAGTACCTCTTTGGGGTGAGAAAAAAGTTCAATCCACACCCACAAAGGAAGACCTACGTGCTTCTTACGGGGTCATAAAATAGACTAATATCCGACCAGCATCCCCTACTTTTTATATGAGCTCACTACTCCCCTGATAAAAAGGGAACTTAGGCACCGACGACGACGAGCCCAGAGGACGACGACAGGAAGTAAAATTTTCCTTTCTGCGCTACTGCGCATGCTGGACTCGTCCACGTGAAGTTCAGGACGTCAAATCGTCAGATTTGCCGTAAGCATGTATTTATGTATTTACTTAGTGTTTGAGACAGAAACCTATGATTTCTATCGAACTATCGAAAAGAAAGTTGGTTATTCATTTAACCTCTAGGTTTGTATTAACTACATTTTACTGCGAGTTTGGTGCAAAAATGTTTGGTAATAAGATTTCGGTTAGTCGATTTGCCCCGTGAAATTTCGTTGTCAGCGCGAATGTACAAAAATAAATGAATTCAGAAATCGAGAAAAAATGTCTGTATTTCATTTTCTTCTGTTTCGTATCTACAGGTAGGCTTTCGCTTATGTTTTTGGGATAGAATTTTATACCGTGAATGTTTTAGATAATATGCGACCTAACATTCGGCACCGTTCTTCTCTTCGAATGGAAACCTGTAATATTCTTCATATGCGAAATAGGGATGTTTAATTTCGGCATAAATTCATCATGTAGGACTGAAAATTCGTCTCCATCGATAGTGCCGTCCTTGTAGCTCGAGGCAAGCAGGTCTTAGAGCTAGTGAAAGAAAGACATGACAACATATTTTTGATAGTTATAGGTCGATGTTTGCAAGGACTCGGCATTGTTTATTTATAGTCGCACGTGGTTCTCACACTGTGAACAACGTCCTCGACCCAGTCCTACAGCAGTTTTATTCGTCGCTGTCGACCCGTTTGTCATCGGCTGTTAAGGTCTCTAAAGCCAAGCGCATCATCACAAAATGCCCTATATCGTAAACTAGACTATTTGTTAAATTGAACCAGTCTCTGTGCCTCTCAGACAAGAAAAAAAGCAGATATTTTGGCTCTTGTCATAAGCTGCAATCATTTTGATGTCAATCAATCTCATTTTCATATAAAAGGTTTTGCACTAGGAATCGTCTTGAAACAGAGGCACATGGTAATTCGAAAACGGCCTGTTACTGCCACAGAGGTTCAGCGAAATAACTTATGATAATCTTGTCGGGTAGGAGTGGAAGTTTGGGCGAGTTATGTTCCTTGATTTTAGTTACTACAGCATGTCATTAGCACCCACCTCAATGTAAAATGAAAATTCACAAAAATAGTTGAATGCAAATAGATACCACGGGTGATCTTGGAAAGCAGCCTGAAACATATTAGTCGCAAAAGTAATAAGCTATTCATAATTAGAATAATAAACAATTAGATTAAATGGGTTTTTGTCGGTTTTTGATATTTACTCGACAGAAACACACTATTGTTAAAAAAAATAGCGAGTAACGTAGCATAAAAATTACAATTTCCGAGAAAAGAATAGCCAAGTTATGAATGAAAGAGAAAATTAGCATTAAAAAGCTGACAAAGGAGACGTAAACATTCTAAGGCCACCGTGCCTCCTATGGCCAATTTGACGCCAGAAACACAAAAGGAACCGCAAACACACGCACGTGACTACAACTTTGAATGTGATTGGCTTTTTAAACTGTCTGATAACAAGCTTGTTCAATAACAACTTGTGCAATAACAACATGACAAGTACATTAGTGCAGCATACAGGATAAAGTTCGCTACTGGAGTGGAGGGAGGCAATGTGAGAGTGAAGTGTCTTGCCCAAGAACACAACACATTGCCAACCGACCAGGACACGAACCCAGACCGCTCACTTCGGAGGCGAGTGCACTAACTGCAAGGCCACCATACCTACACACATTGGATGCTTGCTGTGCGATATTTGTCCGTCTATATTTGAGACACTGTTAAGTACCCTAGTGTAATGGTTTAAAATAAAACACCCGCGTTCAAGGATCCTGTGCAGTCCATGGTCGAGAGTTTTTAAGACTTTAATAGCCGTTGAGCATTTATTTGATTAACGTTACTACGAAACTCATTGTACTGTATCTAAAGATTTCTCTGACTCTGCTTTTTCTCTATCTGCCAGCTTTCTTTCAGCTCTACACTTCGAAAACTAAGTTGATCGCAAAAACCGTATTGTGACCGCAAGTCAGGCTCGATTTTCCAGTACAGCGTCTTTCCCGAGAGAGAGTTCAGGGTAGGAGGAGCCCGGGCTTCTTTTGTCGAACAGCGCCGCGGGTTAGTAATCGAATCGAAGCGCAAGTTCGTTTTACTTACCATGTACGTTATAGTGAGGGTGGTAGCAAACACAAACAAGCAGTTGATGTACTTGATGAGCATCAGTTTGCTATTGGGCAAGATCACGAAGTTGACAAACAGATCAGCCAAATAGGCTTTAAGCAACTTCAAGCTGGCGAGGATACGATCTCCAGTAGTCGGGGTGGGCTCAGTAGTTTCTTCGATTTCAAAAGTGATATTGGTTTCGTCGTTGCCCTGTTCTTGTTCCTGCAAAGGAGAAAACAGACTTTCAAAACAGGCAAATTTTATTCGAAGTGGTATAGTTTATATTCTAAAAAGCATGGCGTCAATGCAGCGATCATTTTATTTGCTCGCGCTTTCCGTACTACTTTGAATACAGTGTATTGATAGTTTTAGATTTGTATAACAAAAATATATTAGAAAAGGAAACGATGCAAAGAAACCAGCAATTCTCAGCTTTTTCTTTGCTACGAAAAGAACCCGGTTAGATGCAGCGCATGCGTAGTACGTCAAAAAATTGATTGAATGCCGAATAGCTTTCTCGGAAATACGCCTTTTTTCATTGAAACCACTTATTAGAATTTCACAAAACTTGGCACGAAAATACCTTAGGAAATAAGCAACTGGAATATTGAAAAGAAAGGAAATTTAAAAAAGGAAATCTAAAACTTAATTTGTGAGTGGACGCGG
>JAHPZR010041594.1:5000-10000 GCA_019787425.1 Platygyra sinensis | reverse complement strand
TCCTTGAAAGTTATGTAAACCCTCGACTGCGTCTCTGGCTTGCATAACTGTCTGATATCCCCAGAAGCCCTCGTGTTTTGATGAATTAATGTAGACAAGGAAAAATTATCTATTGCTTAAATATAATAAACCTTTTTATCTTGGGCGGTTTGTTTTCCGCTTACAGACCACGTGATATCCTCTTTGGAATTGTTCTTTTATCCACCTAAATATTATTCACTCATATACACGTGACTGTTTGAAACTTTTAAAGTAAGAACCCTGAAGAGTATCACATGATCTGAAATGGGGCATCAAACCGCCAATGCTAAAAAGAGCTAAAAAGGTCTTGAGCATATATTTTGGTATTGCAGTATATCAAACGATGCTAACCTCTTGTCCAATATCTCCTTTTCGTACCACGTACTCTTTGGCAAGAAAATAAACAGGCTTAACTTTCATGGACAGCATCTTCAAGAAACCGATCTCCGTGCCCTCGAATAAAGGTACCTGATTGGACAAATAAATGAAAGAGTTGTTCAGCGGATTAAATTTCTCGAGATTTAATAATGTGCGTACATAAAAATTTCATCTTTCATTTTGGCAAAGGACATTAGATATTATTACAAGGTAGCCATCATAATTGTATAGCGTGGCAGGATTGCTCTTTAGAAACCTTTTCATAGGACTAAGTAAGTAAGCTCTTATCGATTCTATCTTTACCCAAGCAAAACTAGTACTAAGATATGGAAATTAACATTCCACTAGACAAGGCAGTTGTATGGTTAGGCCTACCGTCCACGTTAGTCCGTTAAGAAAACGGAGCTTTTCAAAAACGTTTTTCAAACCAGAGGTGTGGACGAAAATTATTGGAAAAAGGAGATTTTTTTGAAAACGATGACGTCACGATAATCATGTGGTTTTCCTCAAATGCAAATAAAAAGTTGCCAGGGATTGTTGAACGCGTGTTTCCACATTTCTCCGCCGTAACGTGGCTGGAAAGCATCTGATAAGCTTCAACATAAGTCTATTACAACAGCAGTTTATTAATGTAGAAACAGTGTACCAGGAGGGGGGAGGGGAGAGGGGGGCAGTAACTATGCATACAGGAGAACAGGTGGTGGAAGACAAAGAATTGCGTGGATGGTGCTGAGGAAGACACTTCGCTGGCATGTTCCCGAAGAATATAAATCTTGAATTTTGATAACCAACTTATTTTTCGTATACTTCATTTATAGCCCCTCTTAGTCGATACACCGTGTTATGTCATTGCTTGTTTATAAGCCTGATTTAAATTGCCTAAATATATAAGTTGTTCGCTTGTTTTGATCTAAGTACATGACTATCATTCTGAAATAGAGCCAAAAATATCGTCGTCTATAACAATAATAGAACAAGAACGAGAACGAGAACAAGAATAATTAATGAGTTTGAGAACATTGTTCAGAAATCTCGTTTAAAGCAAAGTAGATTATTCCAGATTGATGCATTGACTGATTGTACTATGAGCGGTCTTAGCTTAACAACAATAAATTACAAGTGACACACTTAGACTGTTGGCAGACGTTTTTTCTCCCCAGTGTCTCGTCCCATTCTCCTTGATATAGGCCAAAGCGTTTCGCCTCATAACCCCTGCTAAATTAATTCAGAGAGAACAAGACGCATATCTGTGTCAACTTGGGCTTCTTTTTCTGGCATATCCAGCTGTGAACGTCAGAAATTCGACATGATGAAATCGCAGTTGTCTTTTCTTGATTGTTTTACAGCTAGCTGACGTTTCGGTCAAAAAATTCCAGAATTATTGCCTGAGAGCTAAACTTTGAATGGGAACATCTTTTTGGAACTTGTCTTACGTGAATTAGACGAAAAAATAACCTCGGGGAGATACAACTGAGAACGAAACAAAAAACAGAACAGAAAGCATAACAAGTTGACAATTATTCACCGCGTGGCGTTCGGCACGAAAACTAAAATGAACCTTGCTTCTGTATAATTTTAGCCTCAGAAGGCAGCAAATGGTCCCAAATTACTCTGTACCCTTACAAATATCCTGACTTCCATCTCCGAAGGATTTTCCCCAGTTTTGAGGACATAAGCATTTCCCGGCGGGCAACGCTATTACTCTCGCTTGCATCAGCACTAATTAGCTAACTTGTGGATGCGCAGAGACAATAAGAAGGCACGCTTGCGTTTTAGTGCAAGTAAAAACAGATGAATCAATATCAGTATCTAAGCAACTGCGCAGCTAGCCTCCCTAACCCAACAGTAACACTAACTTATCAACTGATTATAACATGTTGGGTTAGGAGAGGGGTAAGTGCGCAGTTGATCAGATACTGATACTGATCTAAACAGGCTGTCGTCTGTCTAGCCTTAGCAAGTCGTTGATTTAAAGGGCTAATAATTAACTATTATTGCACAACATATAAAAACCTGTTTTGATTGGACACCAGTGAGGGTCCCAAGGGTGTCCGCTTGATGCAGGTTTTACTGGGTTAATTATTAAACCTTTTGTAACACAGTATAAAGATAAGAAAGCGCTCATAGCCCAGTGCCCATTCAGTCAAAGGAGTCTGAGCTCAGCTTTGGGAAGTAAAAAGCCCTTGAAACTGTCCGTGTATCGCAGGTTTTGTGTCACAAAAGGGCTTATAATTAATATTGTTGTCCGCGTCCACTCACAAAATTAAGTTTTAGATTTCCTTTTTTAAATTTCCTTTCTTTTTCAATATTCCAGTTGCTTATTTCCTAAGGTATTTTCGTGCCAAGTTTTGTGAAATTCTAATAAGTGGTTTCAATGAAAAAAAGGCGTATTTCCGAGAAAGCTATTCGGCATTCAATCAATTTTTTGACGTACTACGCATGCGCTGCATCTAACCGGGTTCTTTTCGTAGCAAAGAAAAGCTGAGAATTGCTGGTTTCTTTGCATCGTTTCCTTTTCTAATATATTTTTGTTATACAAATCTAAAACTATCAATACACTGTATTCAAAGTAGTACGGAAAGCGCGAGCAAATAAAATGATCGCTGCATTGACGCCATGCTTTTTAGAATATAAACTATACCACTTCGAATAAAATTTGCCTGTTTTGAAAGTCTGTTTTCTCCTTTGCAGGAACAAGAGGTTAGCATCGTTTGATATACTGCAATACCAAAATATATGCTCAAGACCTTTTTAGCTCTTTTTAGCATTGGCGGTTTGATGCCCCATTTCAGATCATGTGATACTCTTCAGGGTTCTTACTTTAAAAGTTTCAAACAGTCACGTGTATATGAGTGAATAATATTTAGGTGGATAAAAGAACAATTCCAAAGAGGATATCACGTGGTCTGTAAGCGGAAAACAAACCGCCCAAGATAAAAAGGTTTATTATATTTAAGCAATAGATAATTTTTCCTTGTCTACATTAATTCATCAAAACACGAGGGCTTCTGGGGATATCAGACAGTTATGCAAGCCAGAGACGCAGTCGAGGGTTTACATAACTTTCAAGGAATTTTCCCGATTCCCCCAGTTGTCCAGATGAAGTTACGTAAACACGGAAAAAGCACTCTATTCTTTATACAAGTAATAGCGGAGGACACGGGTTCGAATCCCGTTAAAATCCTGATTTTTTTTCGGGCTTCTTCTTTCCAATTGCTTAAATTGGAATTTACTGTGATAATCATTTTTGACTCTTGAAATATTTCTCAAGAATAAGCTTGAATTTTTAAATGCAGGAAATTATTGGCATGGACTGTAGTTCTATTCTGTGCCTTATTTATTCTGCATAGGGTTGAAATTAGCTTTTATAAGCGCCCTTATTCTGTAAGCCAAAGACATTAACAACTTATTATTGCAACTGGACATTTCATACGTGCAGATGTATTTTATCCACCGTGGCACTGTGGAAGTTGTTTCTGAGCACGATGAGCCCATTGTCTTTGACACCATGGGTGAAGGAAGATTCTTTGGAGAGATCAGTGTTGTATTCAGTTGCCCCAGAACAGCATCGATCAGGTTAGACCCAATAGGTCTTAAGGTTGAAGGCAGTAATTGAAGGATACGTTTTGAAATGCACCTAGTTAATACAGGCGGAAGATCGAGTTGAAATAACGATCAAATAACCTGGGAGAGAAAATCTGTTCTTACAAAAGAAAATATTCATCTTCTTTGAAGGTGGTGAGAGAACAGCAGAAATTGTAATTTTTGACGACTCGATGGATAGGTTCGCAGGGTGCCATGAGACCTTAAGGAAATATGGGCTTTGTAATCAAACAAGCTGTTAAAACAAAAGCGTAAAAGCTTTTCTTTTAGCAGCTTGTGCGAGCAATTGCTAAAATGTTCTAGGTTGTCTCTTGCTACTGTATTAACTAGATGATGAGGAATACGTTTCCACAGATTTTTTCGGCCACATTCAAAGAATGCGTTTTTAGTGGTTTTTCGTATCTGGCCTCGAAAGGCTCTAACTGTGAAAACATGGACAGTTTAATTTGTTTGAATGTGTCTTTCCGTTCACATCAGACCAACAATGAGCCGAGAGTAGCTTGAAAAAACTACTCGTTGTATATTTTAGTCTGTTCTTCGACACGCAGTTCAATGAAGTCAGTGATGATTCAGTCTCCAGGATGTTATTATCCGAGGCCTCAAGAAAGGACGTATATTGTGCCAACGAATAATTGTAAATTGTCTCGAAACTTGAAGAGCTTTTAACAATCTTTTCACAGCTCTCGCACCTCTATTTTTTGATTCGTTGCACTTCTTTATGAGTCGTATTTTTCCAGGGCGCAAACAAATTGTGATGTCTTTGTGTTAACCAAAAAGGACCTAGACGAAGTACTCACTCACTATCCAGAAATTCGCAAGAAAATCCTTGAAACAGCTGAGGAGAGACAAAGAATGGTGGCTGAACGCGCCAAGGCTTTCGCCAAGAAGAAAGAAGAGGATAAGAAACGAGAGGAGGAAAACAAACTCAAGGTATTTTTTATTAACCATAAAATTTCTCGCGCGCTCATTGGGTAAACTTCAAAAGTGGACTGACATGC
>JAHPZR010041592.1:0-17028 GCA_019787425.1 Platygyra sinensis | reverse complement strand
TCATCAAATGTCGCACCTGCAACAAGGTTTACATCGGAGAGACAGGAAGACGCCTGGGAGATCGTTTCAGAGAACACTTATGTTCAACACGACAAACAAACACTGATCTTCCCGTAGGCCGACATTTTGCATCTCCAGGACACACCTCTACTGATATGCTGGTGTCTGTGATCCACTCTGGCTTCCGTGATACTCAGAATAGGCGCCTCTTCGAAGCCAGGATGATTTTCAAACACAAAACGTTACATCCGGGAGGACTTAATACCGACTTTGCCTTTCTATAAACTCCCAAAATCTGTTCAGTTTGAATGTTTACACGCGCGCATTCTTTTCCTAGTCAGCGCGCGCAAGTAATTTCAAATTCAAAATTTTAGTTTTAATTTGAACGTTATATCACGCGCACAGCAAACAGTTGCTTTTTATCCACTGATGAAGAGACAGCAGCCTCGAAACGTATGGAAGTTTTAAGTTCTTTTTCGCGCAAAAACAAATATCCACTAAGTTTTCTATAACGAACAAACTTTGCGCAACACAGTTTTCCTCTTATTTTGGTACCTGAATCAGCCGACGTTTCGGCATTACTGCCTTCTTCATTAAGCCTGATTTTATTTACTTAAAGTGCCTATGAAGTAAAAAATAATTGCTGCTTATTTGAAAGGCTTTTCAAAGTAAAGAAGAATGGCGTTTTCCTTTTGGGAATATCTTTTTTATTTTTAGAGATATTTACGTTTTTGTATTATGCAAATGAGGAAACTGATGACGTCATAGGTGGTTCCACTAAAACAGTGCAACACTCAATCAAGGATATCTCCAGAAATATTGGAGCAGTGTTCTTCAAACTTGGCACCAGTAACGTACATCACAAAAGAAACAGAATGACTCCTACTATGTTGTTGTCATGGCAATACTCTCTGCTCCAGTCTCTTTCTGTGAAAAACCAAATATCCCTAATTGCAATCTTTTTAAGTGGGACAGAGGGTCTAGATCGGCACACAAATGGTTCCCATATTGCCTTAACTATCCTCACTAGGTTGTCGTGAGTGGATGATCCTTGTTTAGGATAAAATCTGGACATTTTAGTCTCAATTAAAACAGGACGAACGCATTTCGTCTACCTCGTTTTAAATGGTGCGATTTTTTCCACAAATTTTATTTGATATTGTTCCATATGTTCCATGCTTTCTTCCTGTCAAGTTTTCTTCCCAGTGTTACTTCGATAAACTGTCCTTTCAGCTACCGCAAAATGCAACGTGGACCAATGAATAACGCGCGAGATTAGCACGAGTACAGGCATAAATGGGGCAAGATTGGCTTATCATATCTCTTTTGCGAGAATGGTGACCTATCTTTTTTATTTTATTTTTCGAAACAGTGCTTTGTAGGGAACATTCAGAGAAAGTTTAAAAAAACTCATCGGTAAATTTTATTTCTGAGGAATCACCTTAACATGTACATTTTATAAAGCGAACGTATTTTACGAGTGGGTGGCGGTGACCGTCCGGCGTTAGTTTTGTCTTGCCTTGTTTTTTTTTTTAAAGTTAACGGTAAATAAACAATAAAATAAGCTAGTAACAAACGTACCTTTGGTACTGTCTCTCATTTTCCCGGGAAATTGCCTAAAGGTCCCGAGTAATCTCCGGAAAGAATATCCGAAACGATAGGGACAAGTGTGATCAACGGCTGAAAGAGCAGGAAAAGAAGAAACTGTATAAGCAATAACCAAGGGCCGTTGGTCATAAAAACTGTTAGCCGCAAAACAGACATTCATAAAAGTGAAAGCCTCAATCAGTCTCTTGTCTGACATGCAGGATTTTCAGCGTCTTTTCTTGTGGTTTGGTTCGGCAGGGAAAGCTGGAGACTTATAATTAGTAGCAATCTTAAGTACTCTACAATTCAATTCTTATGATAATACTTTTTATATCCAAGAAAGCATGGTCTAAAGACTTAAAATATGTTTGAAATTAATCAAAACAAATTTTAAACGTTTTAAAACAATGTTTGCCATTCTCTCAAAGTAAGTGGAAGATTCACCGAAGCAGATGCCGGTATTGCAATATATTTTTCGGCTCATGATTATGTCTATCACCTTCAATATTGCAGTTCTGAGCCACTTACTCTTCAATTCTTGATGATTATACGATGGAAAAAATCTAAAGCCAGAGAATGACTTACAGTATCCAGCTCAGTGAGTGCTGTAGTTTTGAACTCATCGAGGATTTTAATACCCTCCTCCATTTTCTCTTTTCTATCGGAATAAGTTAAAGCAATATTTAAAAAAAATACTTAATTACTTTCTAACGAGTTTATTATAAGTTTATTCACTTTATTCATAAAATGAAATGGCAGGAAAAGAAGAAAATGTATAAGCAATAACCAGCGGTCTCAATTGAACAAATACACTGGTAAGACAGAATCACCAAGGAAGAAGTATACTGGAGGTGGCAGAGATACAAAACCTTAGTGAGCATGTCAGTTAAGGAGAATATGAGAGTTTATTATCCAACTACACTTCGCAGAGTACAAATAACGCCCAAAACGAGTACAAATATCACGCAGTATTTGTACTCCAGAGGACCGGTTAAACAGGTTTGCTGCCGTTGACCAATCAGTTAGCTGGATTTCCCGTGCCAATTCCGTTCCACTTCGCATACTTCTGTCACGCATTCCCTGCAAATAAATAATATCCACCAAATTCGCTCGCACGAATATACCAATTTGGCGTGTTGGATAAGAAATCTCTTATTAGACGTTTTGTTGTGTAGTATCGCTGAGAATTTTTACTCGTTGTTTGCATTTTGACTCGCCCTACGGGCTCGCCAAAATACGGCACAACTCGTAAAAATACTCAGCGATACTACACAACAAAACGTCTAATAAGATATATTTATCGGACATTTTATGAAGAAACGATATGAAAATGACTGTAGGACTGCAATGACGCGGACACCAAAAGGGCGCCGGAGGCTAGATAGCTAGACCTAGGTGAACATAGAGGAGAACAGCAGAGAAGGAGGGAGAAAGAGCTGGATGGAGGAGCTGGACCGGGGTGTCCACTGCAGTGGCCGACAGAGCTGGTTGACGTTTGAGTGTTGAGGCCTTATGTTTCACTTGACCTGAAGTAGTTAGGTAAGGAGAAGTTAGCATTAAAAAAACTTGACAAACACAATAAAATGGCCTGTTAAAGAATCCCTGCGTCTGGCTACAAGAGTGCCAGATAAGCTAAAATAGTAAGCACTTACACACGTTCGATTCGAACGGAGTCGCTGGAGCACCTGTCCTATAAAATAAGAATAAAAAAACCCAAATCAAAAATTGTTTATCATAATCCAAAATTGTTAATCATAATCCATTTCTTGGGTGATTTAGTGATTCAAAGACGTTACAGTCAAAATCGTTATTGCAGCATTGGTAATTTGATTCACGGTCAGTCGATCAGGGATCAGTTAAGAGCAGGTTACTCAGCTCATTCCCGGGGGGAAGGGGTGTACACTACAATGTTCTATACGGGGAGGCTCCGCTCCAAGGTCCGGCCCCTTAGCCTTTTGACAGACACCCCTTCGTTACCTTCTATTGAAAGGTAAGGCCCTTTTAAAGAACTTAGTGACAGATTTCCCAACCCTTTCATCTACCTCAGCTTGCAAAATCCCTACCCTGTAATATATGTACCTGAAACTTGAAAACGGTATCCTTCCGGGCAGAGCCTTCCCGTGCATGCCATTACAGGGAATACCCCCCGGAAGCTCATTTCGTACTTCATGGTCCCGACTTGCATCTTTAAGTGCTCATGCCGGCTGCTGCCGTAATTCGAAGATAGATTCAGTTGAGGAGTCACACGGCAACCAAAACTGGACAGAATATCCGAAGATCGATATCCTCATTTTTTGTCTCAGATAATTTGGTCCCTGATATTCACTATAAACGTCAAGGCATGTGCGACTGTTTTGGGCTGAATTATCCTATGACGGCTTACCAAATTTAAGCATTTTGGGCACTCTTTGTCGGAGCTGTTCTTGTAGGCCTCAACTTCGGTTTTCAAGGTAATAATTCTGTAGAATAAAGAACGACTAAAATAAGCTCTAGCTAGCAACTCTAACACCAACTGTGTATTCTAATCTATTGTTATTTAACTTTGTATCAAACGCAATGGCTTCATTGTTAGTGCGCTCGTTTCCGGATAGAGTGGCTTTAGTCAGGGACATTGAGTTGTGTTGTATTACTCTCAAAGTGCCTTTCTCCACCCAGGTGTATAAATGAGTACCGGCGAATTTAATGCTGAGGTAACCCTGGGATGGACTAACATCACATTCAGTGGAAAGTAGAAATACTCTTTAATAGTCGCTTCATGCTGAAAAACCAGGATGAGCTTCGGCCTAATTGGCCACTTGGCTCGTATGCAGACTTATGAAACTCCTCACCCGTTGTTTTGGTTTCTAAATTGATAATGATGTCAAGATGACATGGAAACCTCTGAATTTTAATTCGCTTTTTACAATTAACTTCTTGAGAAAACTGAATCCATCTTGCCCGCTCAAGTAGCCAATCACATCGCAGGATTCGCTTCATCTTGCCCGCGAATAGAGCTAGCCATATAATAATATCTCCTTTTTCTGGTTAATACCCTGAAAGGTACCGCCAAAGCTTCCGCTGTAAATCTAAACCTCTAAATTCTACTTACCTCGAGACGGTGTATTCAACCGTTGCGAGAAGATACTGCGTCGACAGGAAAAAGAAAGGAGGGAAACAGTTATTATGACACGAAAGAACCAGTGAACAAACGAACAACACACCAACACAAGAAAGAATGAATATACACATTTATACGAGGGTCATGAAGGGGTAAAATGGGAGCTGGGATTTGCCTTTTTTAGAGGCTGGGAAATGGGATTTTGTGCACTGGGACTGGGATTCATGAAACAAAAACAATAGAAAAATGGGAATGGGATTTCAATTTGAGCAACACAGGCTGAGATTGTGGGATTTGAGCTGGGATTTGAAAAAAACAATTTGCTGGGAAATGGGATTAGGACCCCCTCCCCCCTCATGACCCTCTTATACCATACCACAGAAAATCGAACAAATCAGAATATACAAGCTTAAGAAACCTTTCAGTTTATATTCCAACGGCATTACATCTAATTTTCCCATTATGCGCCTTGAGTATGTCGCCTTGATTTTGTTGGCCACTGGCAAGGTATTAAATAGTCAAGGTTCCACGAGCCCGGGTTAGATATGAGATGATGGTTATAATCTCCTCGTATCAGGAGGTATACTCGCCGATTATCTCCTGCTCATATCCAACAAGCGCGAGTGGAATAAAGAGAGTTTAAGGTGGCTCAATAGGGTTATGCAAGATTACGAAGCGCGCGCCAGTGGCCTCAATCGAAAGTTAATATTCTCGTTCTTTTTGCCATTTTCCTAATCAAAGCTACTGAAACATAACAAACAAGGGCCAAAATTTACTGTTCAACAGTCACCTCTGATATCAAGGCTTTTAGTCTCAAATTAAAACTACTCAAACATCGCCATTTTTTGACGTCTGTTTGGCTTTGATTTCAATTTTCTTCAATTTTCTTCGGTAAAATTTTCTGATATGCTCAAACCGGGTAGAGTCTGGCAAGAAGAAACTTTTAAAACCGAAAAAAGTAGGGGTTGTCAAGGTAGTTTTTTCGTTTTTAGCATTTTTGTGTTTTTTTGGCTAAGCGAAAACCTTGTCTTACAAATTTTTCTGATAAATTGAAAGCAAGGAAAGCTAATCAGGAATAACTTCTCTGCCAAATCTTAAGGAATTTCACCGAAGGAAAGTCGAGAAATCTGGTAAGGATTTTTCTATTTTTTCACCTCAATGGCAATTACTTCGTCAAAATAGGAACTCGCCAAGATCGCTATGTGAGCATGCGCGAATTTTCGAACCACGCGGTTTTGTCGATGAGCAACTCGACAATGGCGGTCTCATCAAAATACACACAAGACCTTTCAGTCCAAATCATTTTCTTTACGTTTTCCTTTTAAATGGTTTCTCTGTTTCTACTTCTGGGCTGTAATTTGAGCTATATTGTTGACTTGTTCGCTGCTTTGCATGAGCTTGCGTCAGCTAGCGCGCGCACATTACTAAAGCTTGCATCATCGGTGCGCGCGCTCTTAAAACCCTATTGAGCCACCTTAAGCATGACGTTTACCGCAGACGGCAAACGGCAAAGGTCACCTCTGATTTTCTATCCTTTTCTTGTAATCCTTAAATAAATCATACAAAAATAGAAAAGTGTCTCTTACTACTTACTTCAAATACAAATATTTTGATTCTACTGTACAGAGAGCTAAAGACAGACGGCAAAAGTTTCATTTTTGCCGTTTGCCGTTTGACGTAAACGTCATGCTTAACCTCTCTATGTTTTGTTAAAAACGCCTCCAAAATATAGTAAACTAAACAAAACTAAAACGACCAAGAAATCATACATAACGTGTACCGTACACCACATTCGTAGAGAATGGTATAATGACTCAACCAATGATGGCTAAGCCAATAAAAACTCTCAAATTGCTTTATCCAATGATTTTACTGTAATAGTATGGAATATCCCACTTCTTACTTGTATTTTCTCGTTATGCAAACTCCCCTTAAGTTTCGTATGAATCGTGGGATATTGTATGAATGGTTTACCACTCAAAAGCGTTGTATGATTATACTGCGTATATATCGATAAGTAACTAAATTAAACAAAAAAACAATCGAACAATGGAAACGGAAGAAACGAAAGAACTAAAGAACACGGGAACGGGAGAACGAAGGAACGAATGAGCGAACAAGGAACGAGAAACGAGGGAGTGGAGGAACGGAGAACGGAGGAACTAAAGATAGTCACCGAGGGGTTTATAGATACTGACCTCTCTGGTTAACTGATTATTGTCTTGCTTTTCTTCAAGATCCTCGAGCGTCTTGTCAAAGTCATGCCTCAGTGCGATAAACTGTTCCTTCAGCCTAAAGTACAATGATAGTGATATAATTCTGCATTCAGCTTCACTGGTCCTTCGGTCTCGTGCTTAGCTCAAGGACAGAAGTCTTCACATACAGACATACTTCATTTATTTCAACACGATAAAGTCTTCAGAAAATTGTTGTAATAGTATATAAAATAGTCAAGTATATGTTCACTGTTTTGCAAGATTGCCGTGTGGGAGCCTGACTGACAGTTGTTAAAAAAGTGAGTTTCTTTTTTGAAGAGTCCACTAAGAGAGTCTTATTTCCGTAAATAAATTAACGTGTACTGAATTCCATAATAACGCCCCGACTCAAGACTCACTCAAAAGTCTAAAAGGAGTCCGGGCCGCCCCAGTCTGTACTCAAGCTTTTCATTTGAATAGTTTCCCTCAAAGGCTCGCGTGTGAAAGCAAACTAGGAAGTGACCCGGCTCTATACGGAGCAGAAACTAATATGGCACCTGTGTACATAACTCAACAAAATAACTTTGGCTATCCTTTCCAATTGAATCTTTTTATGTGCTGATTACCAATTAAACTAATTTCTGGTATCCCCTAGTTAGTGACTTCCATAGTTAACTTCTCGCCACCCCTCTGCTTGAAAAAATTCATTGACATTGTGACGAACAATAAGAGCAAGAGACACTCGAGTATCAGTCCACGGTCTGGCCAGTATGTTACGCATGCACACGACCATATCACTCGGGCAGTGGTAGCTCAGTATGGACAGCTGTTTCGGCCTTTTAATGTTAGGCTTCATCAACATGGCATAACCGCCAGACAGCAATACGACTAAATGCCCTACGTAGTCTGCCCTTTACTGCTGAAGCGGGTGCAAAGCATTGTTCAGAAAACTTTCTACAGATATTGTTATTCTAATATTGGGAATTAAACAGCTGAAACTAGAATTCGATCTTTGTGAGATGTATTTCTCAGTTAAGCTTGAGGGAAGCCACCTGTTTCTCTCCCCCCCCCCCCCCTTACAAAACCCTAAGGGTTTTCTTTTCCTCCCGGCATCACAGGGCTATTGTTTTCATTATTTGTGTTCAAAATTTGTATGCTATAGGGAAAAAACAGCTTCATTTTGATTCTAGATTTCTCATGAGTGATTCCTGTTACTTACCCATCACGCTGATTCTTTAGATCTTTACACCTGGAAGGCAAGAAAAAGTTTTCATTAAAATTTGTATTGTTATAATATTTAAAAAACATAGTTGTTCTTTATTGCCATTGAATAATCACCATGAAAAGGCTACGAAAAGCTCCATTTTGTATGCTGAAAATTGGATAAGTGAAGTCAATTGATTTTTTCTTTCCTTTAAACTGGTGTGAAATAAAAAATGAAACACTGAAAATCGGGAAACCCAATTCCAATGTGCTCACGATATTCTCCGAGTTTTTAAGTCTGTCAAACTTTATTTTGAACACAAATAATGAAACAATAGCCTGTGATGCCGGGAGGAAAAGAAAACCCTTAGGGTTTGTAAGGGGGGGGGGGGGGAGAGAAACAGGTGGCTTCCCTCAAGCTTAACTGAGAAATACATCTCACAAAGATCGAATTCTAGTTTCAGCTGTTTAATTCCCAATATTAGAATAACAATATCTGTAGAAAGTTTTCTGAACAATGCTTTGCACCCGCTTCAGCAGTAAAGGGCAGACTACGTAGGGCATTTAGTCGTATTGCTGTCTGGCGGTTATGCCATGTTGATGAAGCCTAACATTAAAAGGCCGAAACAGCTGTCCATACTGAGCTACCACTGCCCGAGTGATATGGTCGTGTGCATGCGTAACATACTGGCCAGACCGTGGACTGATACTCGAGTGTCTCTTGCTCTTATTGTTCGTCACAATGTCAATGAATTTTTTCAAGCAGAGGGGTGGCGAGAAGTTAACTATGGAAGTCACTAACTAGGGGATACCAGAAATTAGTTTAATTGGTAATCAGCACATAAAAAGATTCAATTGGAAAGGATAGCCAAAGTTATTTTGTTGAGTTATGTACACAGGTGCCATATTAGTTTCTGCTCCGTATAGAGCCGGGTCACTTCCTAGTTTGCTTTCACACGCGAGCCTTTGAGGGAAACTATTCAAATGAAAAGCTTGAGTACAGACTGGGGCGGCCCGGACTCCTTTTAGACTTTTGAGTGAGTCTTGAGTCGGGGCGTTATTATGGAATTCAGTACACGTTAATTTATTTACGGAAATAAGACTCTCTTAGTGGACTCTTCAAAAAAGAAACTCACTTTTTTAACAACTGTCAGTCAGGCTCCCACACGGCAATCTTGCAAAACAGTGAACATATACTTGACTATTTTATATACTATTACAACAATTTTCTGAAGACTTTATCGTGTTGAAATAAATGAAGTATGTCTGTATGTGAAGACTTCTGTCCTTGAGCTAAGCACGAGACCGAAGGACCAGTGAAGCTGAATGCAGAATTATATCACTATCATTGTACTTTAGGCTGAAGGAACAGTTTATCGCACTGAGGCATGACTTTGACAAGACGCTCGAGGATCTTGAAGAAAAGCAAGACAATAATCAGTTAACCAGAGAGGTCAGTATCTATAAACCCCTCGGTGACTATCTTTAGTTCCTCCGTTCTCCGTTCCTCCACTCCCTCGTTTCTCGTTCCTTGTTCGCTCATTCGTTCCTTCGTTCTCCCGTTCCCGTGTTCTTTAGTTCTTTCGTTTCTTCCGTTTCCATTGTTCGATTGTTTTTTTGTTTAATTTAGTTACTTATCGATATATACGCAGTATAATCATACAACGCTTTTGAGTGGTAAACCATTCATACAATATCCCACGATTCATACGAAACTTAAGGGGAGTTTGCATAACGAGAAAATACAAGTAAGAAGTGGGATATTCCATACTATTACAGTAAAATCATTGGATAAAGCAATTTGAGAGTTTTTATTGGCTTAGCCATCATTGGTTGAGTCATTATACCATTCTCTACGAATGTGGTGTACGGTACACGTTATGTATGATTTCTTGGTCGTTTTAGTTTTGTTTAGTTTACTATATTTTGGAGGCGTTTTTAACAAAACATAGAGAGGTTAAGCATGACGTTTACGTCAAACGGCAAACGGCAAAAATGAAACTTTTGCCGTCTGTCTTTAGCTCTCTGTACAGTAGAATCAAAATATTTGTATTTGAAGTAAGTAGTAAGAGACACTTTTCTATTTTTGTATGATTTATTTAAGGATTACAAGAAAAGGATAGAAAATCAGAGGTGACCTTTGCCGTTTGCCGTCTGCGGTAAACGTCATGCTTAAGGTGGCTCAATAGGGTTTTAAGAGCGCGCGCACCGATGATGCAAGCTTTAGTAATGTGCGCGCGCTAGCTGACGCAAGCTCATGCAAAGCAGCGAACAAGTCAACAATATAGCTCAAATTACAGCCCAGAAGTAGAAACAGAGAAACCATTTAAAAGGAAAACGTAAAGAAAATGATTTGGACTGAAAGGTCTTGTGTGTATTTTGATGAGACCGCCATTGTCGAGTTGCTCATCGACAAAACCGCGTGGTTCGAAAATTCGCGCATGCTCACATAGCGATCTTGGCGAGTTCCTATTTTGACGAAGTAATTGCCATTGAGGTGAAAAAATAGAAAAATCCTTACCAGATTTCTCGACTTTCCTTCGGTGAAATTCCTTAAGATTTGGCAGAGAAGTTATTCCTGATTAGCTTTCCTTGCTTTCAATTTATCAGAAAAATTTGTAAGACAAGGTTTTCGCTTAGCCAAAAAAACACAAAAATGCTAAAAACGAAAAAACTACCTTGACAACCCCTACTTTTTTCGGTTTTAAAAGTTTCTTCTTGCCAGACTCTACCCGGTTTGAGCATATCAGAAAATTTTACCGAAGAAAATTGAAGAAAATTGAAATCAAAGCCAAACAGACGTCAAAAAATGGCGATGTTTGAGTAGTTTTAATTTGAGACTAAAAGCCTTGATATCAGAGGTGACTGTTGAACAGTAAATTTTGGCCCTTGTTTGTTATGTTTCAGTAGCTTTGATTAGGAAAATGGCAAAAAGAACGAGAATATTAACTTTCGATTGAGGCCACTGGCGCGCGCTTCGTAATCTTGCATAACCCTATTGAGCCACCTTAAACTCTCTTTATTCCACTCGCGCTTGTTGGATATGAGCAGGAGATAATCGGCGAGTATACCTCCTGATACGAGGAGATTATAACCATCATCTCATATCTAACCCGGGCTCGTGGAACCTTGACTATTTAATACCTTGCCAGTGGCCAACAAAATCAAGGCGACATACTCAAGGCGCATAATGGGAAAATTAGATGTAATGCCGTTGGAATATAAACTGAAAGGTTTCTTAAGCTTGTATATTCTGATTTGTTCGATTTTCTGTGGTATGGTATAAGAGGGTCATGAGGGGGGAGGGGGTCCTAATCCCATTTCCCAGCAAATTGTTTTTTTCAAATCCCAGCTCAAATCCCACAATCTCAGCCTGTGTTGCTCAAATTGAAATCCCATTCCCATTTTTCTATTGTTTTTGTTTCATGAATCCCAGTCCCAGTGCACAAAATCCCATTTCCCAGCCTCTAAAAAAGGCAAATCCCAGCTCCCATTTTACCCCTTCATGACCCTCGTATAAATGTGTATATTCATTCTTTCTTGTGTTGGTGTGTTGTTCGTTTGTTCACTGGTTCTTTCGTGTCATAATAACTGTTTCCCTCCTTTCTTTTTCCTGTCGACGCAGTATCTTCTCGCAACGGTTGAATACACCGTCTCGAGGTAAGTAGAATTTAGAGGTTTAGATTTACAGCGGAAGCTTTGGCGGTACCTTTCAGGGTATTAACCAGAAAAAGGAGATATTATTATATGGCTAGCTCTATTCGCGGGCAAGATGAAGCGAATCCTGCGATGTGATTGGCTACTTGAGCGGGCAAGATGGATTCAGTTTTCTCAAGAAGTTAATTGTAAAAAGCGAATTAAAATTCAGAGGTTTCCATGTCATCTTGACATCATTATCAATTTAGAAACCAAAACAACGGGTGAGGAGTTTCATAAGTCTGCATACGAGCCAAGTGGCCAATTAGGCCGAAGCTCATCCTGGTTTTTCAGCATGAAGCGACTATTAAAGAGTATTTCTACTTTCCACTGAATGTGATGTTAGTCCATCCCAGGGTTACCTCAGCATTAAATTCGCCGGTACTCATTTATACACCTGGGTGGAGAAAGGCACTTTGAGAGTAATACAACACAACTCAATGTCCCTGACTAAAGCCACTCTATCCGGAAACGAGCGCACTAACAATGAAGCCATTGCGTTTGATACAAAGTTAAATAACAATAGATTAGAATACACAGTTGGTGTTAGAGTTGCTAGCTAGAGCTTATTTTAGTCGTTCTTTATTCTACAGAATTATTACCTTGAAAACCGAAGTTGAGGCCTACAAGAACAGCTCCGACAAAGAGTGCCCAAAATGCTTAAATTTGGTAAGCCGTCATAGGATAATTCAGCCCAAAACAGTCGCACATGCCTTGACGTTTATAGTGAATATCAGGGACCAAATTATCTGAGACAAAAATGAGGATATCGATCTTCGGATATTCTGTCCAGTTTTGGTTGCCGTGTGACTCCTCAACTGAATCTATCTTCGAATTACGGCAGCAGCCGGCATGAGCACTTAAAGATGCAAGTCGGGACCATGAAGTACGAAATGAGCTTCCGGGGGGTATTCCCTGTAATGGCATGCACGGGAAGGCTCTGCCCGGAAGGATACCGTTTTCAAGTTTCAGGTACATATATTACAGGGTAGGGATTTTGCAAGCTGAGGTAGATGAAAGGGTTGGGAAATCTGTCACTAAGTTCTTTAAAAGGGCCTTACCTTTCAATAGAAGGTAACGAAGGGGTGTCTGTCAAAAGGCTAAGGGGCCGGACCTTGGAGCGGAGCCTCCCCGTATAGAACATTGTAGTGTACACCCCTTCCCCCCGGGAATGAGCTGAGTAACCTGCTCTTAACTGATCCCTGATCGACTGACCGTGAATCAAATTACCAATGCTGCAATAACGATTTTGACTGTAACGTCTTTGAATCACTAAATCACCCAAGAAATGGATTATGATTAACAATTTTGGATTATGATAAACAATTTTTGATTTGGGTTTTTTTATTCTTATTTTATAGGACAGGTGCTCCAGCGACTCCGTTCGAATCGAACGTGTGTAAGTGCTTACTATTTTAGCTTATCTGGCACTCTTGTAGCCAGACGCAGGGATTCTTTAACAGGCCATTTTATTGTGTTTGTCAAGTTTTTTTAATGCTAACTTCTCCTTACCTAACTACTTCAGGTCAAGTGAAACATAAGGCCTCAACACTCAAACGTCAACCAGCTCTGTCGGCCACTGCAGTGGACACCCCGGTCCAGCTCCTCCATCCAGCTCTTTCTCCCTCCTTCTCTGCTGTTCTCCTCTATGTTCACCTAGGTCTAGCTATCTAGCCTCCGGCGCCCTTTTGGTGTCCGCGTCATTGCAGTCCTACAGTCATTTTCATATCGTTTCTTCATAAAATGTCCGATAAATATATCTTATTAGACGTTTTGTTGTGTAGTATCGCTGAGTATTTTTACGAGTTGTGCCGTATTTTGGCGAGCCCGTAGGGCGAGTCAAAATGCAAACAACGAGTAAAAATTCTCAGCGATACTACACAACAAAACGTCTAATAAGAGATTTCTTATCCAACACGCCAAATTGGTATATTCGTGCGAGCGAATTTGGTGGATATTATTTATTTGCAGGGAATGCGTGACAGAAGTATGCGAAGTGGAACGGAATTGGCACGGGAAATCCAGCTAACTGATTGGTCAACGGCAGCAAACCTGTTTAACCGGTCCTCTGGAGTACAAATACTGCGTGATATTTGTACTCGTTTTGGGCGTTATTTGTACTCTGCGAAGTGTAGTTGGATAATAAACTCTCATATTCTCCTTAACTGACATGCTCACTAAGGTTTTGTATCTCTGCCACCTCCAGTATACTTCTTCCTTGGTGATTCTGTCTTACCAGTGTATTTGTTCAATTGAGACCGCTGGTTATTGCTTATACATTTTCTTCTTTTCCTGCCATTTCATTTTATGAATAAAGTGAATAAACTTATAATAAACTCGTTAGAAAGTAATTAAGTATTTTTTTTAAATATTGCTTTAACTTATTCCGATAGAAAAGAGAAAATGGAGGAGGGTATTAAAATCCTCGATGAGTTCAAAACTACAGCACTCACTGAGCTGGATACTGTAAGTCATTCTCTGGCTTTAGATTTTTTCCATCGTATAATCATCAAGAATTGAAGAGTAAGTGGCTCAGAACTGCAATATTGAAGGTGATAGACATAATCATGAGCCGAAAAATATATTGCAATACCGGCATCTGCTTCGGTGAATCTTCCACTTACTTTGAGAGAATGGCAAACATTGTTTTAAAACGTTTAAAATTTGTTTTGATTAATTTCAAACATATTTTAAGTCTTTAGACCATGCTTTCTTGGATATAAAAAGTATTATCATAAGAATTGAATTGTAGAGTACTTAAGATTGCTACTAATTATAAGTCTCCAGCTTTCCCTGCCGAACCAAACCACAAGAAAAGACGCTGAAAATCCTGCATGTCAGACAAGAGACTGATTGAGGCTTTCACTTTTATGAATGTCTGTTTTGCGGCTAACAGTTTTTATGACCAACGGCCCTTGGTTATTGCTTATACAGTTTCTTCTTTTCCTGCTCTTTCAGCCGTTGATCACACTTGTCCCTATCGTTTCGGATATTCTTTCCGGAGATTACTCGGGACCTTTAGGCAATTTCCCGGGAAAATGAGAGACAGTACCAAAGGTACGTTTGTTACTAGCTTATTTTATTGTTTATTTACCGTTAACTTTAAAAAAAAAAACAAGGCAAGACAAAACTAACGCCGGACGGTCACCGCCACCCACTCGTAAAATACGTTCGCTTTATAAAATGTACATGTTAAGGTGATTCCTCAGAAATAAAATTTACCGATGAGTTTTTTTAAACTTTCTCTGAATGTTCCCTACAAAGCACTGTTTCGAAAAATAAAATAAAAAAGATAGGTCACCATTCTCGCAAAAGAGATATGATAAGCCAATCTTGCCCCATTTATGCCTGTACTCGTGCTAATCTCGCGCGTTATTCATTGGTCCACGTTGCATTTTGCGGTAGCTGAAAGGACAGTTTATCGAAGTAACACTGGGAAGAAAACTTGACAGGAAGAAAGCATGGAACATATGGAACAATATCAAATAAAATTTGTGGAAAAAATCGCACCATTTAAAACGAGGTAGACGAAATGCGTTCGTCCTGTTTTAATTGAGACTAAAATGTCCAGATTTTATCCTAAACAAGGATCATCCACTCACGACAACCTAGTGAGGATAGTTAAGGCAATATGGGAACCATTTGTGTGCCGATCTAGACCCTCTGTCCCACTTAAAAAGATTGCAATTAGGGATATTTGGTTTTTCACAGAAAGAGACTGGAGCAGAGAGTATTGCCATGACAACAACATAGTAGGAGTCATTCTGTTTCTTTTGTGATGTACGTTACTGGTGCCAAGTTTGAAGAACACTGCTCCAATATTTCTGGAGATATCCTTGATTGAGTGTTGCACTGTTTTAGTGGAACCACCTATGACGTCATCAGTTTCCTCATTTGCATAATACAAAAACGTAAATATCTCTAAAAATAAAAAAGATATTCCCAAAAGGAAAACGCCATTCTTCTTTACTTTGAAAAGCCTTTCAAATAAGCAGCAATTATTTTTTACTTCATAGGCACTTTAAGTAAATAAAATCAGGCTTAATGAAGAAGGCAGTAATGCCGAAACGTCGGCTGATTCAGGTACCAAAATAAGAGGAAAACTGTGTTGCGCAAAGTTTGTTCGTTATAGAAAACTTAGTGGATATTTGTTTTTGCGCGAAAAAGAACTTAAAACTTCCATACGTTTCGAGGCTGCTGTCTCTTCATCAGTGGATAAAAAGCAACTGTTTGCTGTGCGCGTGATATAACGTTCAAATTAAAACTAAAATTTTGAATTTGAAATTACTTGCGCGCGCTGACTAGGAAAAGAATGCGCGCGTGTAAACATTCAAACTGAACAGATTTTGGGAGTTTATAGAAAGGCAAAGTCGGTATTAAGTCCTCCCGGATGTAACGTTTTGTGTTTGAAAATCATCCTGGCTTCGAAGAGGCGCCTATTCTGAGTATCACGGAAGCCAGAGTGGATCACAGACACCAGCATATCAGTAGAGGTGTGTCCTGGAGATGCAAAATGTCGGCCTACGGGAAGATCAGTGTTTGTTTGTCGTGTTGAACATAAGTGTTCTCTGAAACGATCTCCCAGGCGTCTTCCTGTCTCTCCGATGTAAACCTTGTTGCAGGTGCGACATTTGATGAGGTATACCACGTTGTAGCTTGTACAGGTGTACTCACAGGCGGCCCAAGCGCGAGATGAGAGGAAATAATTAAATATAAATGAAACGTACGCGAACGTGACTCTTGCCTTCGAGCGGTGTTGTGTTACAAACATGCGATTTACAAGGGTTTGTATGGGAACTTGACGGGTTTGCTTTAAATACCTGAAAAATGTAATGTTGTGTGAATAAAACTGACTTACGTTGCTTTCCTTTCATATTCTTTGTTGTTTCACGGTGTTTGAGGCCGTTTTAAAGCGTTTTCAGCGAGTTAGCACTGGTGGCGGTTTCCCACTAGAAAAAAACTTTTTTTCTAGTGGGAAACCGCCACCAGTGCTAACTCGCTGAAAACGCTTTAAAACGGCCTCAAACACCGTGAAACAACAAAGAATATGAAAGGAAAGCAACGTAAGTCAGTTTTATTCACACAACATTACATTTTTCAGGTATTTAAAGCAAACCCGTCAAGTTCCCATACAAACCCTTGTAAATCGCATGTTTGTAACACAACACCGCTCGAAGGCAAGAGTCACGTTCGCGTACGTTTCATTTATATTTAATTATTTCCTCTCATCTCGCGCTTGGGCCGCCTGTG